>JASTSM010002955.1:0-72500 GCA_030407125.1 Diadema antillarum | reverse complement strand
ATTGCAAAAGAAATTAGCCGTGACCCTTTTCAGCTGAATAATACCATATTTGTGGGGCCCCTTTGGGGCTACTGTCTGGGGCCCAGTACAGGACAAAATAAGCTGGCATTGCTGTTTTCATGATAAGTACACCCAAAGAACAATATCCACCAACTTTTGTCCGTGACCCCCTTCGGCTGAATAAATCCATTTTTCGGGGTCCCTTTTTGTGGCCCCAAGGCTTACGGTACAGGATGTGACTTGCCAGCAATTCATTTTATTGACCCTTGGACACATCCTTATATGATGAGACCATTAAAAGTGTGACCCTTTTCAGCTAAATAAATCTTCTGGGCCCCGTCTATTTCCCCTTTAAATCTCTGTATTGTATTTAACTACTCCCTCTCTCGCTCTTCTCTGTCCGTTGTCTGTACAAATGCATGTCTTTCATTTCTCTCGTCACTGTGCAACATCACGTACGGGGTCACGACTACAAAAACAAAAAACAAAAACAAAAACGAAGGTCCATTAGCCATACAGTCCTTGACTCATAATAATAGGGGCCTACAGCCCATGAGCTATAGACACTATATGCAAAAAAAAAAGACAACAACAACAACATCATCAAACAAACAAAACAAACAAAGAAAACCAGGAGACACTACCTACAATAAGGCCCATGATGTAATGTCGATCTCGTGGGCCTTTTTCGCTTGTATAATAGTGTCGGACTCATCGTGGGCCTTTTTTGCGTATTGTTGATCTCATGGGCTGTATGACTCGTGATGTCGGACACATGACGTGCAGCCGTCATCACATGTAATCCTATCAGGTTCTAGGAACAGTAACCCCCTGGAAAACCATGAAGATACCCTCCGGATAACTACCACCCGGATAATTACCCCCCAGGACAATTCCCCCCTAGGGCAACTACCCCCCGGACAACTACCCTCCAAGGGCAATTACCCTCCAAGGGCAATCACCCCCCAGGGCAATTCCCCCTTAGGAAAACTACCCCCTGGATAACTACCCCTCGGATAACTACCCCTGGATAACTACCCCCCTCGGATAACTACCCCCTGGATAACTACCACCCGGATAACTACCCCCTGGATAACTACCCCCCGGAGAACTACCCCCTGGATAACTACCCCCCGGAGAACTACCCCCTGGGTAACTACCCCCCGGAGAACTACCCCCTGGGTAACTACCCCCAGGATAACTACCCCCCCGGATAACTACCCCCCGGATAACTACCCCCCGGATAATTACCCCTCGGATAATTACCCCCCGGATAATTACCCCCCGGATAATCACCCCCCCCCGGATAATTACCCTCCGGATAACTACCCCCCCCCCCCCGATAATTACCACCAGGATAATTATCCCCAGGTTAATTACCCCCTCCTCCGATAACTAGACCCCAGATAACTTCCACCCGATAACTACACACCTCCGATAACTTCCCGAGGATGATTACCCCGGATAAGCAAGCCTACAACTCCCCCTCCCCTATAACTATCAAGACGAAAATTACCCCAGGACAGTGCACCACGCCAATTACCCCCTGGGTAACTACCTCCCGGGTCATTGCCCCCCCCCCCATCTTACCTTTAATAAAAAGAATATCATTACTACAGGAAACGAAGTTCTTTGTATTATTTGCCAGGAATCACGGAGATGCCATACTGATACATCATTTTATGAAAACAACATCTTAAAGATTTACGATTTGTATCGTTTGCACCTAGGACAATTTATGTAAAAGCTTAATTTCTCCCTCTGTATTTTGACTCTATGTTCATAAAAAACGAAGCTGTCCCTTCATATCCTACCCGGTAATCCAGTAAATGTCAATGCCTTTAACCAAACTATTTTCGCTAAATCTGTATTTTCTTTTACTGTTCCGAAATTTCGGATTTCTCTTGATAGTATAGTATAAAAGAAGTTTTAAGTTTGAATGCCTTTACCATTGAACTAAAGACATTTTGAAGAAATGTTACACTTCAGAATGAGTTAAACTTTTTGCAATATTTTTTTAACCACAATTGTCTATCGTTTACCACAACTCCATGTAACACTTCTTTATTTTGAGGAGCTTATATCTCATGCCTCACGTGCCCTGGTTTTGACCCATCATCTTCCTCTTCCCTCTCGCTTTTCTCTGTCCACTGTGAAGGTAGTCTATTCCTGTCATTCATAACTCACCTTTCCTCTTTCTCTCATTACAAGGGATTTATCTCGTGTGTGTTCATGTGCAGTGCACTCCCGTTAAAACGAAATGCTCAGGACCGGCAGTTTTTTTTTTTTTTTTTTCGTTTTAACGAAATTTCGTTGTAACCGAACAAATATAATATGCAATGTATAACGAAAAGAAGGAAACCACGCATAAAAAAATTTTGTTTGTTGAATCCTCATCATACGCTGGAAAGCTATGTGAAATGGGAGAATACCTTTTTAATTTCGTTTAAATATTACTTTTAAAAAGAGCATAAAGTTGTTTGTGTTGTCACACATGTGTAGAAAATGACGGTGTAGGATTTGGTTACAGTTCGCTATTCCAAAGGTTCTTTTCTTACTAAAGTACGTTACTCCGAAGACTCCTTATTCCGAAGTTTCGCCATTCCCGGGATTCCGATGGTTTGTTTATGTGAAGGTTCGCATTTCCGCAGAATCATTATTCCGAAAGTTCATAATCTAGATCAAAATAATATATTGTTCATTTTCCGAAGGTTCGTTGATCTGAAAATGAAATGAGGTTCGTCATTCTGAAGGTTTATAAATCAAAAAAAAAGAAGAAAAAGGTTCACTAGTCAGAAAGTCCGTTGTTCCGAAGGCTTTTTCATCCGAAAATGAAATAAGGTTCGTTATTCCGAAGAAATTTTGTTAATGAAAAAAAAAATGAGAAAGGTTAGTTATTTCGAAGATTTATTTATCTTAAGACGATTATAAAGATTGCAATTCTTAAGTTTTGTTAGTGTACTCTCCTTTTTCCACCATGGATTAACGATACTTTTTGTAATGTTCCGATTAACGAACGTTTTGAATTCCTATCATTTTCGGACTAACGAACCGTATAAGAATAAGAATAAGGACCATATTTTATTATCGAATTAACGAACCTTTGGAATAACGCCAAAATGTGCTTAATAACAAACCCTCTTTCATTTCCGAACTAACGGACATTTAGTTGTATCAGAATCTGTGTGTTTTGTATTAAAGGACTTCGGAACAATGAAACAAACCTTATCTGAATTCAAATTATTTTATTACAACAACGCAAGTTCCCCTCGGAAACTGTGCGTGAAACACGGAGTGAACATTTAATGATGCGTTCGCTCATGCAGAGACGCTTTAATAATGCTTGTTCCGCTACGCATTTTCGAATGCGATCCGCATTTCGTTATAACGGAGCGCATTTCTTTTGTTTTTCTTTGTCAGTGGCGCTCAGAAAAGACTTCGTGATAACGAAAATTTTGTTATAACCGTCTTCGTTATAAGCGAATTTTGTACCATAGACTTTAATGGCGATAATTTTGGGACCAGAAGTTTTGCTTCGTTATAACGAAATTTCGTTATAACCGTGTTCGTTGTAACGGGAGTGCACTGTATCTTTATTTGTGTACTTCGTCTCTGTCTTAATTTGCTTTCTTTGCATTGTTTCATCAATTTTGTAACTATTTTACTGTTATACCGTTAACGCTCATTTCAGAATTGCCCTACTGCATTATTGGGCATATTGACAACTAGTATATCAAGGATGTGGGAAGAGATTGTCACATCCTTGGTATGATCACTGCAGAACATTACCTCCCTTGACAATTATTCCTTATTAAAATTAGACTCCAAACAATCACCCCTCTTACAATAACTCTCCCCCAGAAAATTACGTCTCTCATTGTTATTTTCGAACACATTAGCTATTTGAATTGAAAAAAAACCCAACATTTTTTCATATCGTCTGGTTTTGGTCGAGACCTAACTTCAGGTTTTAAACATCTTTTGGGTGAGATAATTAGAAACCCCTTACGAAATATTAAAGAGCATGTTATTCCAAGAAGGATTCAATTTTTTGAGAAAAAAAATACTCTTGAAATGGCCGGGATAAAACAGAGCAGCCCTATAATGTAAAAAGGATACTGTCAACTACAACTCTCCCTAGATCTATTCAAAAAGAGGGTGCAGGACAAAAGACTTCGTTAACAACTAGGGGTGTTTTGTAAAAAAAAAAAAAAAATACCGTTAAACTCGTAATATTTTACTCTTTCTAATGAGACTAACTTATATTTGAACTGGATTTCCTCTTAAAGTGTCGAGAACATTTAATTTGAAAACTAGCACAATTCTACTTGTATGTAAAACAAGCTGTAATTTTACTCTCATGACAGATTAGGGCACCTTTTGATAAAAGTTGCCAGTTATGACATCTTGTTAGTATCTAATAATTTCAATAAAACCATGGGTTCTGCTTGATTGATAAGCTCGAGTCACTGACTTGTTACCATGGACCTGCTTTGATCGACCTACAACGATTGGTAATTGTGTGGAACTGACAGCTTGTCAGGACTGATAACTTTCATAAAACCGTGCCCGGATCCTATCAGAAATTATGGCTTTATATCGAAGAGTCCCTCGCTAATGTTAAGGGAATATGAATTGCAGTGAAATCAACTCTCCTTTTCTTATGTTTATCGTCTATCATGTGTTATAACGGTAGAAAATAAATGACAAGCCAAAAGAGTGATGACAGTGTAACAGAAAGGTGCATCTTCTGATATGGTGTTATGAACTTATGGAAAATATACGACGGGTGGTAACTTTGGGGGGGGGGGGGGGCGGGGAGGGAGGGTTGTCCAGTAGGTAAGTATCAGGAGGGGGCGGGGGGGGGGGAGGGGGTTCGGGGTATTGTTAATGGGGGGGGTAGTAATCCGGGTGGTAGTTATCCTGGGGGTAGTTATCCGGGGAGTAATTATCCGGGTGGTAGTTATCCTGGGGGTAGTTATCCGGGGGGTAGTTATCCGGGGGGTAGTTATCCGGGGGGTAGTTCTCCGGGGGGTAGTTATCCAGGGGGTAGTTATCCGGGGGGTAGTTATCCAGGGGGTAGTTATCCGGGTGGTAGTTGTCTGGGGGGTAGTTATCCGGGGGGTAGTCATCCAGGGGGTAGTTACCCAGGGGGTAGTTATCCGGGGGGTAGATGTCCTAGGGGTAATTGCCCTTGGGGGTAGTTGCCCTAGGAGGGTAGATGACCGGGTGGTAGTTTTCCTAGGGGGTAATGGCCCTGGAGGGTGATTGCCCTAGGAGGGTAGTTGTCCGGGGGGTAGTTGCCCTAAGGGGGAATAGACCTGGGGGGTAATTATCCGGGTGGTAGTTATCCGGAGGGTAGTTGCCCAGGGGGTAAGTGCCCGGATACGTCCTATCAACCAAGTGTAGAGTCGACACATTGTTCGTTCCTTGTATTTTATACATTGTACACTCTAAAAAGACCCGAGTCAAAACTGACCCGGAACTGGGTCCGTTGGGGTCATACACCGTTCCGGGTCAGAAATGACTTGGAATTTGGTCATGAAGACCCCGAATGGGATCATCCTGACCCGATTCATGACTCTGAATGGGTCATATCTGACCATATCCCTTGTCATTTCTGCCCCGGAACGGTGTATGACCCTAACAGACCCAGTTCCGGGTCAGTTCTGGCTCGGATGTTTTAAGAGTGTATCCCTGTTGTGATAACCCTCTTTATGGTATTAATCAGTTTCGAGTATTATAATGATGCAAAAAGAAAAAAAAACGACAAACTTAAATCAACAACGACACTGACATCTGGATGACTTTCATTGTCGAATGTGACGGATTCCAAACTCATGCATGAATTTGGGTGTTTTCACCACCATCGTGTAGGCTTATGACACCTCTGTAATCTCGGTGATCACGTGATTCTGTTCAATTGGTCAAGAAATGCAACAAGTACAATCACTTTTCGTGTCAAATGATGACAGTTCAACGAAATGGTTGATCACCTTATAAAGTTAGTAGGTATACTCATCAGCATTGGTTCGCAGATCAACAGGCGTATTACCTTGAAAGTATACTCAAAACGAGATAATCGTTCAGACTGGCGTTACATACCCTGTTCACGGTTTCACAGAAAGCTATTATGTAGGCCTACAAGTGCAAGTCATGCAGGGCTTGGAGAATGAGGTATAGACAGGTGCTACCAGACCGATCCCATCATTTATTTTCTCGAACTTTCCGTAATTTTGGTCTTTGTCAAGATATCTGTGTGATACATGTATAGAAATTTGGTCCACTACTGGTGGCCCTGTGTATATCTAATCTCTGCACATAGTACAAATGTTATGATAACTTGTGCTTACTTAGATATGACAATTAATAGAATAATGCATATAAATGGCATCAGCGTGCTAAATAGAATACGATAAGGAGAGGAAATAATAAATTCATAATCCTTGACTAATCTTAAATGGCTAAGAGTTGAAATAATATTGTAGGCCATACGTTACAGCACCCTTTACCTCATTATTTTGTCTACACTGCACGTGAATAAACGGATGATACAGACACATTTTACAGGCTCGACTTGATATAGAATGTCGTATATAGGTAATATTTAACGCAAAAAAAAATAATTTACATGCACTGATAATGACTTCTAAAATCGTGCTTCCAGATTCTCCTAGTTGCACCCATGAAGTCAAAAGCATGGCGTCATTACTACATTTATCTGCAATATGCATACATAATATTTGCTCATTTGGACTGCAAGAAAAACAAAACATATATCGTACATAGTATATGCTATTCCCTGTATACAAATCCCTGTATAGGTATATCAGATAATGTATTATATATTCATGTAATATAGGATACATATGCGAAGTATCTTTGATCATAGGCCCACCCCGTATACCACATTATGATGCGACCAACCACCATTGCATAATAAATGATTCAAACTTTACGGATTATTCTAATACAAAAAAAAAAAAAATAAGACAATGCTTCATGAACGTAATTTCTTCATTGTGAGTAATCCGTGCGACGTGTAGGCCTACTCGTGTAAGCACATACTGCAAAATTAATAGGCGCTATGGTGTCAGTCGACATTACTACTTAGCTTATCTAACTCAAAAAGAATACATCGCTCATCTTTATAAACGGCTTGTTGCCTAACATCTTAAAAATACTCATGAAAGTAATTGAATTCCCAATTCGCGTCGCCCTTCTCCAGAGCTTCTTTCTCTACTTTAGCTTCGTTGATTCTGATCGCGGAGAAACACTTGATGAAGTCTTCTCCTAAAGCCTCACTGATCACCTCGTCGTTCCGCAATGCTTGAAGGGCGTCTTCCGTGTTGACGGGGAGTACCGGAGTTTTGGGAGGCACGTCTCTCTCGATATAGGCGTTGCCGGTGCATTCGGGTGGGAGTGGCAACTAGCTGATGATGCCATCCATTCCAGCAGCAACCGTTGCCGCCAGCGCCAGATAAGGATTGCAGCCTGATGAACCCATGCGATTCTCGATGTAGGTTCCTTGCCCGCCGTTCACTTTCACCCGCATTGCGCAAGAGCGATTGTCCATTCCCCAGGTAGCGCTTACAGGGTAGAAATTGAAGGGTTGAGTGCGCTTGAGGCAGTTTACAGTTGGCTCCATGAGTATTTGAATGGCAGGCGAGTGGGCCAGAAGACCAGCAATCCACCACTTGGCGGTTTGCGACAGTCCTTGAGGGTCACTGGAATCATACAGAAGAGGGGTCTTCCCTTGTACATCCCAGAGAGAATGACAGAAATGGCATGCACTGCCTACGGAATCGGGATATGGCTTGCACATGAAGGTGGCTACGTAGTCATTGAGTAAAGCAATCTCCTTGACGGATGTTTTAAATGTGTGGGCGGAACGAATACCAAGAGCCGGTTTGTAGGTTATCTCCACTTGACCAGGGTCGTACTCAGTCTCCAAAGATTCGACGTTGATGCCAACTTTTGGAAGATATTCGATCAGACGATTGAAAAATCCGTTGATGGGAGTTCCTCGGATAATGCTGTGTGCATTAATGTCACTACTAAACGGTTGTAGAGTTTTCTTATCCAGCAGGTAAAACTCGAGCTCATGTGCAGAAAGCAAAGACAGTCCAAGAGTATTTAATTTCTCAAGCTGTTTTCGCGCCACAATTCGAGGGTATAAGCCACGACTTACTCGCCTTTGTACGTTGGCTCAGTTAGGATCCGTCCGGTTTTCTCCAACCACGGCAAGACCTGGAACGTGTCGTAATCGGGAAACATCATCGCATCTGCATAACCGATTTCTTCGTTGTAACCAGTGCCCGCTATCAGCTCTGCCTGGACGCCAAAAGCGAGGTGTCCCAGAACCACGCCGAGTCCACCTGTCGCCTTCTCCCTGAAGTGACAGCTAGGTATAATCTTGGACCTGGCGATTCCATTCATGTCGGTCTGCTCAAACCGCACAGCCAGTAGTTCCTCCTTCTCGATCTCCCGGAGTATTTCTTCACAGTTCATCTTGGAGTTCATTCTGGAGTTCCCTGTAATATCTGTTTCTGTGTGTTGAGAGGAGAAGCAGAAAATATTTCATATTTCACAATGTAACGCCACCCTATAATGCAGGCGTCAACACCGTCCCAAAATTGAGCAGAGATGGACACATGATGAAGGAAATACGACAATACGACTCTGATCGTATACACGTCTTGTCATTTGTGATGGCATTTTAAGCCTTCGTATGACTGTGGATGGATCAGTTTCTCAGGCTCTACAGGAACTTACTAAGAAAGAGGGGTTTTTTTTATTCTTATTTTTTTATTTGGAGAATTCAAATTTCAATCATCACTGATCCTTTCTATACCACCCCTTCCCAGTAAACGCCAACAGTTGACCCATGGCCGCTGGAATCGGGGGGGGGGGGGGGGCACCTTTTTTTTTTGCACCATACAACTTCGAATAGGTGTCACCACCTTGCCCGCCCCCCCCCCCCCCCCTTATTTTTTAACCGTGGAAGTGCGGAATTGGCACTAGAAAGGAATAGAAACCTTTAACCATACGGCTTTGATTTTGCACTGAAGACTTTTTCTGTTTTATTTTCTTTTCTCTCTTTTTTTTTTTTTTTTGCTTATTAGTCCGTGAAACCCGGAAGTGGCCCCCTTCCTCCACTTTTGAAAATGTGGTGCCGGCCGTGAGGTAACTCCTTTCTGCCCTTTGTACAGATGAATTATGTATTATTCATTTTAATAACCATGCCGGGAAGAGGAGAACCAGCGGAAATGGAACCTCTCATCTACTGCTGTCCGGGCAGCGTCCTTCTTTTTTCCGTGCCATAGCGAGGCAGGAAACAAATGGGCTCATTAATATTAATGATGAAGCAATCTTTGCACATGCGCACTACCTTTACTAAAACTCCTGTTGCTCATGAATATACATCTCCTTTTGACATTGAATAGTTAATGATTGTTATAACTGAATTTCATATTCAGTACTGTCGCCAAAGTCAATCTTGGCAGCGAGAAATTCAGATTCGGGTCAACTAGCCTAGGCTTACTAGCCTAACAACTAGCCATCATTATATATAAATAAACATGGCGCTGTCCTAGCTGCGCCCGTCGAGGGAGATGAAAATGTTGACGTTTCTGTTCGAACTTGCTGTGGTTCTGTATGTCCATGCATTGATATTCTCGTGCGCCACGCTTCGGCCGTTCACCTTGCAAAAGACCCGCTTGATACCGGTACCTCCGTGTGATATTCCAAAGCCAAAGGCTGCGTTTATCAACTTTCCCCTGTTTAAACGGCTTTCCAAAGCCCTTTCCAAAGCCCTTTCCAAAGCCCTTTCCAAAGGATGCGTTTATCAACTTCTTTTCTCGGCAGAAACAGGTTATCCAAACAGCTTTCAAGGAATTTTTATGAGTTGATAAACGCAAAGCTGTTTTGAAAGCCCTTTCGGAAAGCCTTTACGAAAGAGTGCGTTTATCAACTCTCCTTTCTCGGCAGAAACAGGTTATCCAAAGAGCTTTCAAGGAATTTTTACGAGTTGATAAACACAAAGCTGTTTTGAAAGCCCTTTCGGAAAGCCTTTTCGAAAGTCGCAAATTTGTGGCTTTCCAAACAGGTTTCGTAAACAGGTTTTCAGAAACTTGTTTGTAAAAGCCTTTTGAAGTTGATAAACGCAAAGCTGTTTTGAAACGGCTTTGTAGGTCGCCCTACTGCGGTTACGCATGCGTTTCCGGTTATGTTGTTCTTATACTGTGTGAATGTTGGTTGTTGATATATGTACAGCGCTTTGATCAGGTCCTGTAAAAGCGCTCAATTAGAAATAGTTATTATTATTATTACTAAAGTGTACACGAGTACGTGTACACACGTGTATACATACAGCTGTGCGAAATGCACGCATATGCTAGGGACAGGGAGATGTACCTCTCACCAAGGAGGTTTGAGAAATGGAGTAACAGCAGTCTCATTCCCTTTGATCCCATGTCTCACGCCGCCACTCAGAAATATTTTGAAGTATGTGCTAAACTGGAGCTGCCTCACAGATAGGAAGAGAATTGATTCATGAGGCATTGCATCATGACTCGTCACTCTCAGAGGAAGATATGTCTTTATGATGGCAATTGCTTTTCGCCGTCCCTTCTTAGAAAACAAGCGGCACGTTAATAGTACAGGCACGGGGATATGCGAATAAAAATTGTTCGCGATGAGTTGATAAACGCAACTGTTTTGAAAGCCGTTTCTTATAAAGGGCTTTGGAAAGGGCTTTGGAAAGCCGTTTAAACAGGAGAAAGTTGATAAACGCAGCCGACATTAATAGTACAGGGCTTTGGTAGGGCTTTCGAAAGAGCTTTGGAAAGGGCTTTGGAAAGGGCTTTGGAAAGGGCTATCGAAAGGGCTTTCGAAAGCCGTTTAAACAGGGGAAAGTTGATAAACGCAGCCATAGACATTTCCAAAGCCCTTTCCAAAGCCCTGTACTGTACTCTATTAGTGTGCCGCTTGTTTTCTAAGAAGGGACGGCGAAAAGCAATTACCATCATAAATAGTCCATGGGCCAAGACCCGAAAAATGGGTTGTTGGTACCATCTGAGGTGGCACAACCTTTTTGGTGTCAGTTTGTTTGTCGGGCACAGATATGCTTATCAAGCTATGATAGCATTTCCAAATGAGTAGCTTAGTCATAATAAATGAATTTTTAACCAATTTGGTCTCGTATTTATATCCCTATACTTCTGAACCGAAACTAAACCGCTATACAAAGAAGAGCACTCCCTTCTGGTATGTCCACAGGTGTTCTGTTGTAAACGCGGTGCGCTTAGTCTTTATTCAAGGCAGCGAAGGGAATATCCAAAGGGTTATGATGTCCACAGCTGTCACGCGGTGCGCTTAGTTCTTTATCTAGACCAATGTACCGTTATCATATCTAAAGTTCCTCATAAAAGGGATTATCCATACTGTTTTTATACTACCCTATCAACAAATACATCAGTTTTAAACAAATATCACTCTGTTCATTTACAATATCATTCATTATAATGTATCGTAGTGTACCGTTACATTGTTTTTGCATTATCTTATATTGTTGGAGGGAAATAAAGCGACATTGGCGTGGTATCAGCGTTTTCACCGTAGCGTTTTCACCGGAAAATGATAAATGATTGGAAAATACGATAAAATTCACTAGGAATTGCTTTTGTTGTTGTTGTTGTTTTTAGATAAAAGGATATACACTGTATCATACGCTTTGGATATTCCCTTCGCCGTCTAGAATAAAGACTAAGCGCTGTGGACATCATAATCTTTGGATATTCCCTTCGCTGCCTTGAATAAAGACTAAGCGCATCGCGTTTACAACAGAACACCTGTGAACATACCATACAGCTGCATTTTACAGCTCTATGGAACATACAGAAGACAGTGCTCTTCTTTGTATGGCGGTTAGTTTCGATTCAGAAGTATAGGGATATAACAACGAGACCAAATTGGTTAAAAATTCATTTACTATGACTAAGCTACTCATTTGGAAATGCTATCATAGCTTGATAAGCATATCTATGCCCGACAAACAAAATGACACCAAAAAGGTTTTGCCACCTCAGATGGTACCAATATCTGGCCTGGCCCATGGACTAAAAGACATGTCTTCCTTGAGAGTGACGAGTCATGACGCAATGCCACATGAATCAATTGTCTTCCTATCTATGAGGCAGCTCCAGTTTAGCACACATTTCAAATATTTCTGAGTGGCGACATGAGACTTTGGCTGCATTTTTATCAACTTTCCCCTGTTTGAGGCTGCGTTTATCAACTTTCCCCTGTTTAAACGGCTTTCGAAAGCCCTTTCGATAGCCCTTTCGAAAGCCCTTTCCATACCCCTTTCAAAAGCCCTTTCAAAAGCCCTGTACTATTAATGTGCCGCTTTTTTTCTATGAAGGGACGGCGAAAAGCAATTACCATCATAAAGACATATCTTCCTTTGAGAGTGAAGAGTTATGATGCAATGCCACATGAATCAATTGTCTTCCTATCTGTGAGGCAGCTCCAGCTTAGCACATATTTTCAAACATTTCTGAGTGGCGGCATGAGACTTTGGCTGCGTTTATCAACTTTCCCCTGTTTAAACGGCTTTCCAAAGCCCTTTCCAAAGCCCTTTCCAAAGCCCTTTCGAAAGCCCTTTAGAAACGGCTTCCAAAATAGTTGCGTTTATCAACTCTCTTCGCGAACACGATAACTGGCCTGTCACTACACAGCTGCATTGCGCAATTCGACCCGAGGAGAAGAGGTCATAATTATAAGGCGTGCGTTGTTTGTAACTGCAGTACAATATTACAATTAAAGCCGTTTCAAAACAGCTTTGCGTTTATCAACTTCAAAAGGCTTTTACAAACAGGTTTCTGAACACCTGCTTACGAAACCTGTTTGGAAAGCCACAAATTTACGGCTTTCGAAAAGGCTTTCCGAAAGGGCTTTCAAAACAGCTTTGCGTTTATCAACTTGTAAAAATTCCTTGAAAGCTGTTTGGAAAACCTGTTTCTGCCAAGAAAAGGAGAGTTGATAAACGTACCCATTCGAAAAGGCTTTCCGAAAGGGCTTCCAAAACAGCTTTGCGTTTATCAACTCATAAAAATTCCTTGAGAGCTGTTTTGAAAACCTGTTTCTGCCGAGAAAAGGAGTTGATAAACGCACCCTCTGTCAATAGTGCGGATCTCACACAATACACCGCATCTGAACTGCACGCATTACGTAATCAAACAAACGTTGCATTACTCGTACCTGGAGATGTGAAAGCCTATATCAAGCATCTTGGCATACAGAAACATCGCGGTCGCCGAGGGGACGCCATATTCGGCTACCTATATCTGTCACTGCATGCTTCTCACCAACGTCACGAACGCAAAGTGTTTTCTCCCCCGAGGAAATCTGCTCTTGTTCCAATAAGAACAGAAATAAATTCCGTCGTGCTTCCCTCATTTCGTCTGTGTAATGCACGTTCTTTGAACAATAAGCTAGATGAATTATCCGTTTTGATTCGCGATTTTGATGTTGACATAAGCGTCATTACGGAGACCTGGTTTACTAAAGACCAACCTGAGTCGAGTTATGCAGTGAACGGTTACCGAGTTTTCACTAAATCACGTCAAGAACGTAAAGGTGGAGGAGTAGCGGACCTCAATCCTACTGTCCCTGAATTTCTCCCAGACCCAGATCATCATGAGGTGCTCTGGATTCATCTTAGACCGAATTGCTGTCAGCTCTCTATTTGTTGCAGCTGTATATTCCCCGCCCGCAAATCAACATGAAGGAGAACTGATTGACTACCTTAAATCTTGCCTTCGGGCTACTAATTTGCATGTTTGTTCTAATAAACCCTTATCAATTCAATTCAGTTTGCATACGTAAGTCGCTTGTACGTATGCGCATTTACTTTCAAGCCATAGTTTTTCATGAATATTAATGAGCCCATTGGTTTCCTGCCTCGCTGTGGTACGGGAAAAAAAAACACGCGTCCGCTTAGCAACAGCTATCCATTGTTGCCAGCAGTGACGCAATGAACTATACCCATAACAAGCTCCAAAATTCCGACATTATTGTTATTTGTATAGTCCAAGGCGGATAAGGCATATTTAATGAAAGCAAAAGATTATTAATCAGAGGGATGAATAGTAGAGGAATAGGCTCGATTGAAGTACAGCTGTATAGGTAGCAGTAATTGACGAGTTCGGTTCATTTTCTTCCCGACATGTTTGTCAAAAATGTAGATCAGCAGTTGCGATCTTACAACATTATAATGTTATTTGTACAGAGGGTATTCAGATAAATTGAATAAAATTCATATCTCATGTAACATTAAAAAGGAGTTTCAACACACACACACACACACACACACACACACACACACACACACATACACACAAAGTTTTTGAAGGCAGACTGGACTAAGATTTTGGTTTTAAAAGATCACAAGCCGAATTGGTCCCCCTCGGACCCGAATTTGTCTTCCTAATTAGGCTTCTCTCGTCCAATATAGATGAAGTCGTTCTCACCGAATTGCCGGTCCACAGAAGCGTTTCGGAGGGTGGAGCAAATCGGCTACCCCACCTTTTCTGTCATGCCCAGTTATTGACGATTTCTTCGCTCCAGTACTGATTAATTTACAAAATCTATAGGACCCTAGGCACTGGGGCCATCCAGCAAATCGTATATTCAAGTCACAGTGGTGCTTTACAGTTCCCCCTCTTTCCAATGTATTCTCTTCATCCCGTCTTCATCTTCTTCTTTTCTATATTTTCTTCTAGAACCTATAGGTCTATATTAAAGTTATTTCTGCACAAAATTGCAACAGATAATGGAAACAACAGGGAGGTGGAGAGCTCACCTCCCTGAACAAAATGTGAGAAGAAGATGCACGCATCGAGTAAGAGGGATCTGTGCCACAGAATGTTGAATCATTTTCATTTTAATGAATCACCTCCCTGGTGCTGTAAAAGAAGACAGAAGCCTTCTAACTTACCGCTAAGACAGCCACGAAACCGCGGTTTTACCAATTCTTAGGAGAGAAACAGTTATCACATGCACCGCCAAACTCGTTCGTGTTCAATGCTTGAACATGGAACTACTACACCGTATATCAATATGTTACAGCTCCACCATACAGACGGCACTACATACAGTTCACTATTCATTGGATGGGAACTGACGTAGCTCTTGTACATTACTTTATAGATCAGAGAAAATGGAAAGAGAGGGAGAGAAATGGAGAAATGACAACAGGAGAATGACACAATATAAAGATTATTATGCGGTTGAATAGAGCTTTGCACATAAGGAATGTAAGTCAGGCCCAGTCAACCCTGGCAGAGGGGAGGAATATATGCACTTCATACAACCAATAATGACCAATTCGATCAATGCTATGATACGGGCCAAAGAAAAAGAGACGTTCTGCGAGCACGCAACCATGCTGCAAACTGAAGGAGCACATGGTCAATTCATGGTCATGGTCAATGCTTGATGGATAGTAAGTCGGTCGTCACCAGAGTGATACCTTGTACCTGTACCTCAATTCTACTTTTTTTTTAACCCTACAATGAAAAAAACGAACGATTGCGATGCGGATGCGCATAGATTTAAATCAAATAAAATGTATGTTTTGTATTTGTGTTACCTTTTGTTGGGTGGAGATAAAGTATAATCAATCAAACTTAAATCAAATTACTTTAAGGATGGATGCAATGGTGAATTGCCTGATATAAGTATGTGTGCCTGTATGACCGTGCATATAGGATGTATTACAAACATTGCAGTGACAAATATACTGTAGCCAGGCAAAACTGGGTGATATATAATTTCCATCAGTTTCGAGCAATTTCAATTTCTTGAAAAATATTTACGCTATTTTTACTGATGATACATAGTAAGAACATTGGAAATACCTACGATAATCGCAAGAGACATTTTCTCTTTTTTTTCCGTTTTCGTTCTCGAACGCAAAATCCTGAAATCGCTCCCACCCGAAATAGTCCAATGAATCGTTTCGGAGAGCAGACCAAATCGGCTACCCCGCCCTTTCTGTCATGCCAAATAATTGGCGATCAGTAGAATATTTAAATCCTCGAAAAAAAAAATCAAAAACCAACCAAACAAAGAAATAACAACACCTTTTGTATTAGGACCATCACCGTTCAGCAAAGTGTCTTCACGTTACGTTATACCAAGGAGGTGAAACCACCTCCCTGGTTATACTGAAGTTTTCCTCCTCCTGTTTTCCTCCTCCAGTTCTCCTCCTGTTTCTTTTTTCCTGTTTCATGTTCATGCCCTTTCTAGTTTTTATCTTTCCCACCACCCCTCTCTCCTCTTCTCCTATTCTTATTCAGAATTTTTATTATAGGTCCAGTATACAAAATACCTTCTGCAAAAAAAAAAAAAAAAAAAAAATATATATATATATATATATATATATATATATATAAAATATACACCAGGGAGGTGGAGAGTTCACCTCCATGGGCGCACGTGAGAAAGGTCATGTACAAGCAGCACCGATATAGGAAAAATCTGTGCGTTTGAATGATGAAATAAACAATTTAATCAGTCACCTACCTGGTCATGCGATAAAATGAGGCGGATCCCTGCCTTTATTGAAGAGACAGCGCACCTCACAGTGCTAGATAGCCACGGAGTCGAGGGTTTAGTAATTCATCGAAGAAAAAGAGTAATAACACCGCCACTCCTATTCGTGTTCAACGGTTGACTATACGCAGCAATATACTGAACTGATGTTACACGCAGAACCATAATATGCCTCGTATCTAGGCCTATACCAGTGGTCTAATATGGAACTATGCAATATGGCATTGCTGTTAAGTAGAAATTGAAGATTAGAGGAAAATGAAAAGGGACAGAGAGAGGGAGAGAGAGAGAGAGAGAGAGAGAGAATGCCAATAGAATAATAGAAAGTGATAGATGAATGAAAGGTCTCCATAATAGACGGCTTATTCTATTCAGTTAAATGGCAATTTTATTTGACGAATGCACGACTGCGAAAGCGGTGGTGGGGGGGGGGGGGCATGGGCTGCAGCCCCTCCTGACACCACACTTTTAAAGGGAACACAAACCCAAAGAGCAATGTGGATCGAGTAAAAGCAGTAACATTAGTAGAACACATCAGTGAAAGTTTGAGGAAATCGGACAATCGATGCAAAAGTTATGAATTTTTAAAGTTTTGGTGTTGGAACCGCTGGATGAACTTCGCTATGTAGTTTGAACGCGATAACAGGATCACAGTCCTCATCTAATTAAAGTATAAGCCTGTTATATTCTTTCTCTTTTAATCTTTTAATTCATGTGAAAATATAAAATCCTAGACATGCTAGAATCTTCGGAGTTTTGATAAGCTTTCATTGAGGTTTAACCGTACTGCATTGACCATTTCCTTGTATAAATTTCACTTGAGTGAGAAATGATTTTCTCTTTCAGATCTTACAGCGGTGACTTCATTGTGTTAGGAGTGGTTTTGCAAAACTTTACTCCTGCAAAATGAGTGTCATCTAAATTGTTTGCCTTCCCTTTTGCTCTCGTCATTTCGTTGTACAATTTCAGATATGTCTATTTAAAGCGTCATTTCTGTCCGTTTTAACAAGGGTGCAACAGTTGTATTGAACACTATTCATGGACAAGTGGACTTATTTCATTGCACCTAAAATCATCCGTTATTATTTCCCCTTTTCTACTTTTTGACTGTGTATAAAGTTTTCCTCATTTGGTACATGAAGAAACTGTCTATCAGGTCCTATTTTTAGCTTTATCCTCCGATTGCGATTTTGGCTGTCCCTTTGACATAAGCTCCTATATTGGTACCCAAAGGGTATAGGCCGTACCTGGGTTGCGCACTACACAAGACCCATAATTATTACAAAGGAATTTTATTCAGATTCCTTTGTAGCCCTGTATATAAAATAATGATTGATTATAACGCATTTATATAATATTATTATGATTTATAATATTCATGTTCCCTTTTTTATGATGGGGATAAACTATTGAATATTGAATATTTACAGGTACATGTATGGTGTTAATTTATTTATTGTTGTGTCTAATATCAGATATGACTAACACATCTTGACGTAGGCCTATAAAGCTCTAAAAATTATTTTGTGACCGAGCGGGGAGGGTGTGGGAGGGGGATACCCCTTCTCACAGTAGGGACTTTTTTTGTAAGAACAGAGTACAAAAGGCGCGTATATAGAGTATTTCAATCAAATTTATAGGGAATTAAACATAGTATTACTGCGAAGGACTATGATCATAACTTATGCAAACTAGGCTATTCATTTTACTATAAGTACGGACAGAGCGAGCGAGCCACTAACTCTCACTTAAACATTCGTCTAAAATGTATTCATTAAAAACTAGAACGCAATCGCATTGTTCCAGCTTATTCTTATATTACTAGAAAGCATAGAAGAAAAGGAAAAATGTAGGGTTTACATAAGGTATGTTCCACGGGGCACACTCGAGGACGCGAGGCTACCATCTATACACTTAATCTACTCATAAGTATTATTAGTGTATTGTTAGGGGAGAAAATTTTCCAATTTCAGTTATGAAATTGACAACTTTTAGACAAAAAAGTGGCTTTATTGTTCATTTTGGTCTTAAAATAATTGATTAATCATTTGTTGTTGTTGTTGTTGTTGTTGATGTTGTTTTTTTACTTGGCAGCCCAAGTTGGGGGGGGGGGGGGGGGGGTAATATGCCATAGCTAGCTAGCTGCCAGTGTGAACAGACGTGTGCATGTAGCTTGGCGCAGCAGCATAGCGCAGGCTGCTTTGTGCATTTGATTGCGTTGCTGCTGCTTACACATGCTGTTCGTGAGGATCCTACAAGTAGATCGGTGGCACCAACACTATGTCGTCTCAACTGATGCGAAGTGGGTCATTACTTTTGTTCAGGGATACCAGCAGACCCACTGTATCTCTTCTACTAGGTAAGATAAAAGTCGGGGAGCTTGAATTCTTATCATGTGAAGTTATTGAAGTAATGACACCTTAGTTTTGAATCGATGCAAGAAGCATGGTACTTTGATGACATGTATTGCAATACGTGGGACTGTGCTGTCCGCGCACTGACTCGGTGACTGTCAACTCGATTTAGTCTATACACTTGCAACATCTCTTCCTCGCCTCGGTAGTTGTCCGTTCTCGGCGCTAGTATTGTAGTACATGTAATAACATGATAAGACTTCTAACTTGAAATTCCGACTTTTGTATCTCACCTACATGTACATATTGCATGCATTGTTTGTGTAGTCCATATAGACCTAGTCTTACGAGTTAAATAGGTCTTCTAAAATCCTCTTAGTCTTAGAGGCCTTAGGCAAGGCCTATCTTATTGTGATTTGTAGTGCCATAATGGAGTTATAACAAGTTAACGTTAGACAGAAAGATCCATCGCATCTGTCGGGAGGAGTCATATTTTTTTGACGTTATCGCTCTCTAGATCCTCGTAGAAAGGAGGGGATCTGTGAAGCCAGACGCAGTCTCTGCGGAACATTTCCCCCTGACGACCAGATGCAGACCGATCTTTTGGTCAAAGCCTAGACTTCTAGAGTCTATCTATAAATTTAGTAGGAGTAGTAAACTTTAGTCAATGGTAGTAGGCCTAGCCCTAGATGTTAAATAATTAGATTTTAAGGCACATAGATTAATTTAAATGACTGCAATCAAGAGCGAGGCTTTCTTTAATAACCTACTTTTATGTTCTCTGGTACTTCTACTTTGGCTTGCCTACATTATTAACATTACAAACTAGATGAGAGACCTACATTAATCAATAAAAGATACTTATTTTGATCACCAGTCTAGTCTAGTAAACTTCAAAACGAAAATGTTTCAAGACTATTCAGTAGGCAGGTACGCCTACCATACCTAACCGTAACTGCGGAACACAGCCCGAACAGTATAACTGTGTACAAGGAGCGCCGCAACACTGCCAACAGCGACCCCAACACACGTGTCAGTTTATAGTAACACTTAAAGGGATCGTACAGTTTTGGTTGAGACCTAATTTCAGGTTTCTAACATTTTTTTGGTGAGATAATGAGAAACCTCTTATGAAATATGAAAGAGCATGTAATTCTATGGGGAATTCGACGTTTATTTGATGAAAATTGGTTTTGAAATGGCTGAGATATCCGAAAAAGAGCGATTCTAATAAAGTGTGGGACCCACACTTTATTACGATCGCTTTGTTTTACTTCGTTTTTAGATGTTTCAGTCGTTCCGAATCCGATTTTCATCAGATAAACTTTGAATTCCTCTTAAAATGGTATGCTCTGTACTATATCATAAGTGTTTTCTTGGTATCTCGCAAAAAGTTAAAAGCCCAATTCTCATCTCCACCAATACTGTGCCATTCCTTTAACATCGCCCCGCAATGGGGTTATTCCATACCAAACTGCAACCAGCCCAAACGTAAATTGTGTGAAGGAGCTCCCTGGGGTTATTCCATACCAAGATGTTATGATGTTATTACCCCAGAATACAAATTACTAACCCACTTTAAAGAGTCACGTATTAAAGAAGCAGACATGTAGTAGTCTTAAAACTCCACAACCAACAAGTAACATGACTTAGGGTAAGGGCACCAGTATTCGGTCACTTATCACTTGTCACCAGCCAGTAAGTTCAACTGTCACAACACACGCAAATCACATCAATTCACATACAAAATTGTACTTGCACACTCATTCACAACAGGAAACTCCCTTAGCCCCCTCTGAAAATCCATCCAAAATCCCAAATTTTACCGTCAAAAGTGCAGAATCGGCGCTACTTTCCGAAAGCGATCGCGGATTGAGCCCAGTTTTAAGAGTACAGGTTGCCGAAAAAGCTCTAAAAATCTAGAAATGTGCCGTTCTCTCGCATGAATTTTTGCTTATCGCAAGCTTGGAGTGTGATGGTATCCTCAAAAATGCAAAAGAAAAACAAAATTTCCGTACGTGCCGATACAGTGTCTGAATGTACAAGGGTTGAATGCAAGTGCTGCTTCCCCAGTATTTGGTCACCAACGGGCGCCGCAACGTCGCCGATGCAATTTTGCGCCAAAAGGAAGCATGCGGCGCATATTGCGTGACCGAATACTGGTCGCGGTGACCGTATTCTGGGGAATTTTCAAGGTGATATATTTTGGGATTTTTTGAAATTCTGTGTGATATTTAACAAAATGAAAATTGAGATGAAAGAAATTTGATTTATTTCACATACGTGTACATTGCTGTAGATATGATGTATGTATATATTGTTTTAGTTTGAAAAATATTGCAAAAAAGCTTAAGTGACCTAGTTAGATAGATCTAGTTTGTTAAATTCTAAGGACTTTGTTTAAAATAAAGTTGTTTCATTCTGTTTACCCTTTCAAGAACATAATCTGGTCAATTTTTTCATTGCACTTGCCCAGTTACCCTGTTAAATAATACAAAAATTATTAGGATTGACACTACACTGTTGCAAGAATTGCAAGTACAGATTGTAGTCAGGTACAGCGTATTGAAGTAGGGTTCAATCACTGGACATACATTTGTATCATGTGCTTGCTTTGCTGCTGTTGCAATTAGTTAGCACTCTTTCTTTACATATTCTATGGTATATACACCACTGGAGTGATGAAGCTTTATCTAGCAGTAAAGAGTTGAAATCTGTAATTCTTTGAAATTTTGTCAGAGTGATCCATCCTGTTGTTATTGCTTTGCAGGCACATGGTGTAGACACAAAAGCTCAAGGAGTCACATGCAAGAGTAAGTAGAAAGATCAGTCGGTAGTTCTATTGATTACAATTTCTCTCTACTGTGTAGCTATGTTATTTTTCTTCCAAATGATGCTTGTAAACAGTTTGATCTCTCTAGATGCTAAGATGTCCACAAAAAATAATGATAACAATGTTTAAAGGATTGCAATCATGTTGATACGTACAAGAGTCTGATCTCAACATCAGTCGAAGGTCTCCATTTTGCAATACATCTATTAAAATTACTACCTGTTGACAAGAACATGTTTTTGCTCTGGTTGTGTGACAGTTGAAGCATTAGATCTATGTATTGCATATTTAGGATTTGGCTATCATAACAGTATGTTGTTGTTTTATAGAAAGAAAGAAGAGAGAGAAAAATGGGACCCTAACATAACAGTTTCACAGCTGCTAACTAGTCAGATTTTGCATTGATACTGAATCTTTTCATTAATCACCTGACTACCCTGTTTGGAAAAAGAATGGGAAGTTTGATTCTGTTTATATCATATGAACTAGATGTCTAACTTGATTATTCAGACACAAAATTGCAGATTCAGTTGTATGAAACTAGCAACATTACCAGTGAGTCACAATTTTGGACTACTGGTCACACAGTCATCTCGAATAGCGTACAGTACTTTCAAAGAATATGGACCATATCATTTTCTGCAAACAAAGAAATAGACTGGCCAGTTGATACAAGCAGCTGAAGGGGGCAAACGCTCTGAAATGAGAAAAACAAAGGGTTAATGAAGCAAAGCAATGCCAGCAGAATTCATTTTTCTTGTGAATGTGAGCATGAACAACAAGTATGGTGAAGTCAACCTTCTTTGAATTTTAAACTCTCATGATTCAGTACGACTTGTGCAACTGAAAGTGTGACTCTATGTTCACAACCCTCATTTTTTGCACACAGAGGAAATGGACCCGCCATGGTGGAATCAGCAGATGGAGAAATGATCTTGTGCTATCATCCAGCAGAGGACTTTCCATACGAACATACTAGGGTAAGAAATTACCAGTACACTTTCTTTTGTACGGACATGATTTTACGTATGTATTTTTTTTTTTAATCATGTGATCGATGTGGGTAAATTCAGGGCAGTGCAAAGAATATTTTCCCCCTCTGCTAGAATGAGCACATTTGAGCACGGGCCCAATGCTCTGAGCAGGTTAGTTGCCAGCATGCAGTATACTTGCCTGGCAGTGACTTTTGAATGCCCCGGGGCAAGTGGGCGAGTATATTTGTAGCAACCTGCAATCATTTTTGTGACTTCTTTTCTTGAGTGCCCATATATGATGACTTCGTATCTGTAAGAAAATTTGTCACACTACATTTACGGCCCGTATTAATGCCCATGGCAAAGCAAGGTTTTATTACACAGGTTCCTTATTACCGGTATTATGTCTTTTTGTTTGTCTTTTTTTTTTTTTTTGAATCTCAACAGTTTTCATTTTGGCGCATTAAGATTGCAAGAGGCATTATTTATGATTTTTTTAGTTCATGCATGTACATGTACCAGTTATCAAAATCATTGTATGTAACATAGAGGAGTGCCACTTGTGTATTAGTGATGAATTGAACGTAGACCAAGGTGACCCACCTTCCTTTCGATGTACCAATGAATTGAGAAGCAATGTGAAGCAAAGTACCTGTAAACTGTACTCTGTTAACCCGTTCCGTACTGAATTCTTAAATCCCAATAGAGACAATTCACAGGCCTCCATGTTACTGTATGGAATGGGTTAAGAGCCACAAGAGCTGCCAAGTCTTTCTGATGCTGCAAGAGTCTTCCTGAAAACCGAAATACCTCTACATGCATCAATAATACGATATAATACATACTTGATCCAGGAATTATTTCTGCCCATTGAGATGCATGCAACACACAAGTATCTACCCGATTGCTCTCTAGAATTTCCCTTATTGTGATGTGTGAATGTTGGTGATCCTGGAGCCACTTGTCTGCAAAGTTTTGAAATTGAATCCCAATCTGCCAAATTGAGTGACATATTACTGCACCTTTTATTTCATTTCAATACAAACTTCCATGCCATTTGTAGATGTGCATGTGTGCTCCAGCAATATAGCGTATAATTTGTATAATCCATATGTCATGCTTATTAAAGGTATCCATTCTGCCCTCATTTTTATTAATTATTGGCAGCCCATTCCAAGGCCGGATCCGTCAATGCCTGAGGTATGTAGTACTTCATTCCCTTTTCAGAGATGTCCATGACTCTATTTTGTACATTATTTGTGCACATTACATATCGTCGCTGGGGTGACAAGACCTTGTATCTGCAATTTTCGTGAAAATGACTTTTTTGTATTAATAGTCAAATAATGGGTTAAGTGATGTCCTGCCCAAATCCCAACTGTCTTACTCCAAAAATGAAGCCACCACAGCATGTCAAAGGAAAGGCTATCCCATTCGCTATAGTGCTTTGGCCGCCATGTTTTTTGGCTCTCCTGAACATTTGATATTTTGTAGATACGAGGTCTTGTCGCCCCAGCGACGATATGATTATATGATATATTCTCATGACAGGACATCCAGGTATTTAGAGGTGGTTGGGGTGAAATCAAACCTACCCCAAGCATACTTTTCAAACAGAAGTATCTTCCTTTCTTCCATAATTGGCTTTGAAATTCCAAGAAAATATCAGATATAGTCCATCTAAACAGTTCTGATAGCCACAAGAAGTGTTTTTGATACATAACAAAAAAGAATGGTAGATAAAGGATTCTGAATGCCAACATCGCATCATGTCTATTTCACCATATAGATTCTCACACTGCATGCTTGCTTGCAATGGATGCACTGCATTCACACTCATTCACATTCAAGCTCCGCACAATAATATTTTGTACAGCTACAGGCGAGCTGCTTGTTTTCACTCCAACTATACTGGAAGTGACATATACCTGACCATGAGAATACATTCATACTATCAAAAAAGTTATTAAAACAAATGTTGCAGTAGATGAATAGACTCTTGTTGCATAGCCATGAAATTAGAGGGTAGTAGATTTCTCGTGTAGACATTACTTGTCCACATTACATAGTGTTGTGTGCCACATTATGCTCATGTAAAGAACATAGTGTTGTAGAAGAGGTCATCACGATGGACCATGTCCACACTCGGGATTTTATTAATTCTACTGCATAGAATCATAAACGGATCTCAGGATTATGATGTGTATTCCTTCATCAATTAATTCATTGATTGATTAATTGATTGATTGATTGATTGATTGACTAATTGATTCATCCATCCATTCATCCATTCATTCATTCATTCATCCATCCATCCATCCATCCATTCATCCATTCATCTATTCATCTATTCATCCATTCATCCATTCATTCATTCATCCATCCATCCATCCATCCATTCATTCATTCATTCTAATCATCATTCATTCATTTCATTTATTTCATTATTCATTCATTCTGATGCACTTGCTGCTGAAGTATTAACTTCATCTTTCGTCCCCATAGAGTTCTGCCGAGGGGATGCTTAGGGTGAGATTCAAGTCCAAGAGCTGGGACAGAGAGCGCCAAGGGCCATCCATTGAAGAGCTGAGTGAAATGTTCTACACCACCAAGCACCGCTGGTATCCTCTGTAAGTCTGTGCTAGCTGTCATGTACTTCCACTTCCACAGTTGAGATTAATTTTTAATTACAGGCATAGGCTCATTTATAACTCTAAAAGGTACCAACACTTGACTGATAATCACATTTTTCTTCATGATGATTGATGCAGGCATATTAATAAGCTGGATAAAGGTCACAGCTGTCACATATACACAAGAAACCACTCATCTTGGTGTCAAACCCAATTCATAATGCTACAGATGCTGTAGGATGATAAAAGGAAGCTTGTGACACACTGGTATCTGAGAACTGGTTTCAGTTTTGCTTCGGGCAAAAATGTTCCTCACACTCAAAGGCAAAGCTTCCCCAAACTTATATTCACAAATTCATGAGGAGCAGAAAGCTTAGGGAGGCATTCAGTAAAAGTTTCAGGAAAATCAGACAATTCATTAAAAAGTCATGAATTGTTGCAGTTTTTAGTAATTCTGTATGCCACCTATTCTCTCTGGTTGGGGACTCTGTGACAATTTGTGATGTCACAGTAGTAGAATGACGTAAGGAAAATGTAAAATGAATTTCACAAATTTTCTGTCATAAGAGATCAAAAGAGCACTTGAAGTCATGTCATCCAGAAGGTATGGAGAGTAAATTTGCTGGCCTTTATATATATTACCAGATTGAGAAGTAACAAGTTGACGAATGTGTACATTTCATTAATTCTTTGAATATGTATGTATGTAGATTTTTTTTTTTTTCCAGCCAATATTGCTGTAAGTTAAATAGGCTAGCAATGACCTAAGTTTTTGCTTTAATATGTTTGCAGGGGAATACGAAGGAGGAGCCTTGCTAAGCCCAACCCACCTCGTGACCGACCTGACTTCTGATGCGTCCTTCAGATTAGCAGGAATTGGCCGCAATCGGGGTGCATCATTGGGAGTGGCTACAGAGAGATGTACAGCGTACTCAGCAAGAAGCTGTTAGAACTGAATGGAGCATGACCTGATGCAGAGCTACAGTGTGGAGTCCTTTACCAAGCAGTGATGGATGATACAGAGTACTAGTATAAACAAAGTCTTGAGAGTGTATGATGACAAATGGCAACAGAACATGGTGCGGAAGACTGGACTCTTGGCTGCAAAGAGAATGTTTTAGCTCCTAAGCCCCTGAACTGCCCATTTTCAGCCCTTTTGTACGATTTATGAAGCAAGTGTGATATTCAGGTCATGATCAAGAACCCAAGTTGCTTTTCAAGAAGCCAAATTAGTAAAATTTCAAGGTGGAAATGGTAAACATTTGTAACTGTAATACTGGAGGCAATATTGTGAGGTGATGTTATTTGTGAAGTGTCCATCAACTTGTAAAATTTTGGAAAATAGACCCACTGCCAACTGTATGGCATACCTGTACAATCTCTTTTCAATCTCCTTTGTTGTTTACTTCAGTAACCTTTTCTTTATTAAAGTTACAAATTGGACCATTTGATTTAATTTGTGTGTGTGTCTGATAAGACTTATGATAATAAGGGATGCAGACTGCTATCAATGTAGGGCCAAAGGAAAGACTAAACTACAGTGGTATGCAGATTTCTAACATGCAAGAAAGTATAGTGTTGACCAAGAGTGCACTATATACATTAGGAGCTTGGAAAAAATTTTTTAAATGAAGTATTCAACCACAAAAGGCTTTGACATCAGTTGTTGATGATCACAATTTTGTCCTCCATGTATATTTATTGTAAGGGCAGAAATGTACATTAGAAAATGTTGTGTTCCTTCAGCTTACAACCACTTAGGGATAGGAATGTGTGTAATTTTCCAGACAAGCATGGCCTCCAAAGTTTAGCAGCTGTAAACTTTGTACAATGCAGTATGATATCATGGATTTATGGGTCCTGTTGTCCTCAAGTTATTAATCTAATTCAGTCTTCTAAAATAACCTGCATTGAATATTGTGGACTTTCTATGATTCTTAATTTTGGAGTAATATGCAGGTGCCCTCATTTGAAGCAACGCATCAAGGTGAGAGATAGAGGAGAATATTTCAAACTAAAATTATGCTCACTAATATTTGAATGCTAGGTATGATGTTGAGAACAATTTACCACTTCCAGTTAGTATTCAAATGCCAGAATTCCCTTGTGAGATTCATTCGTTCAGAGCGAGTGGAAGATACTTATTTTGTTGAAGACTAGTCCCGAGTACGCTCGGGCAGATGTCTATGGGAAGTGTACATTACAGTGTGTATAGCAAAATCAGCTCATCCTCAACGAGTTAAGCATAAAAGAAGACAGAGAAATACTACAGTGTTATAATGAAAACTGTTATAATAAAATTCTCCTTACAACAAAATAAAGATTCAGGCCCCAAAATTATCATCTTATGTATTTATACACTTTATACTGTTTGGTTGTAATGAAATTTCAGTATAACATAACAGAAGCAAACCACCATTCCCGAGGACTTTGTTATAACGGGAGTGCACTGCAGTTGGTACTGTTGATGCAATATCTGTTGTAATTTTACCTCAACTATGATTTGTAGTACACAAACACGTTGTACATGTACATGTATTTATTTATATGTACACGGTCTTAAAACTTTGTCTCTGAATATGCAGGGATCTTGAAAATGTATGTCAGAGATAAACATATGAAGAAAGGAAGATGGTTATTTAGGTTCAGAGTCATAAAGAGGATAAATGTGTATGTACAGTCGACCATTGTAGTTACCTGTTAATCAGTTAAGGAGGTGAGAAGTCTTCAGTCCCGTGGTTGATTGCTTACAAGTATTCACTGCTTTCTCCCACATTAAAAAAAAATCACCATTAAATGCAATTAAATGTATTAAGGAATTCCCTTTTGAATGTTTTACATACATTAGTGTAGCAGATTTGGCAACCAGTCCATAATTTCCATCTGTGCATCCTTCAACTTTTACCATGCATCCTTCAACTTTCACCATGCTGTGTTTATTCTATGGGTGCATTCCCATTTGGCATATTGTGTCACTGCATTTTGGGATGTGGTCCGAATAGCACGCATGGTTGGCTCTTTCTTTGTCACGAGTTTTATCTTATCGTTCTTACGTGTCATAGCTTTGAGAGTAATCATGCCTAGGTCCTTTGCAACCACTACAGTGTACTGCAAACTTCTTGAACAAAAGTGTTTGTGTGAAGATCTGGCGAAATATGCACAATAAACATTTCACTCACGATTTACCTCAGTGGAATATGATACATGTTTCTTGAGAGAATATTGTCTTGTCCTTGTACTTGGTTCTTGTAAGTTTGTGTGTACTTTGAGAGATAACTTGTGAGATATAAAACTTCAATATACATTTATACAACATGTGACAGAAAAAAATAGTGAACCTGTTTTCCTCCTAAGATGATTTGTTTATTTGCTTGCTTGCTTGTCTCTCTTCAATGTAGAGGGACCTTGTCAACAGAAGTAAACGTCTCTACACTTTTGCAGATTGCTTCATTTTGTATGGAATATGCTCTATGATTGGTTCAGTTACACAACTGATAAAAAAGGGTGTGAAAGATAGTTTGAATGCTGTAGTTGTAGTCATCAGCAAGCATGGTAGAAACCTCACAATCTTGAGAGAAATAAGCACTTTGACATCTTGGTAAAGTAAATGATCTCAATGTACATATACATGATCCAAGGTCAATGAAAGAAGAAATTGTACTTGTGTATGGGGAGTTTATCCCTTATACATGCATTTTTATTCAGTGAATGCAGAAATATTAGTACTTTACTCGAGTTTCAGGAAATTCAGACATTGCATTAAAAAGTTGTGAATTTTCAACATTTTGTTTAAATCCATGCTGGAAATTCCATTTTGGAAAAGAAGAATGGCAATTTGTGATGTCACATTAGTGCAACAATAGAAAGAAAATCTAGAGAAAGTTCCTAAAAATTACAATATTATCATTTTTTGTTTTTGTTTTTCAAAGTGCACATTCCTTTGACTTGTTTAGCATATGTTACGTTGATAATAATTCCCCCTTCTGGTAGAGGTAAGTAAATGCTCTGTCATTGTGACAGCAAAGTGAATCCACATAATATACTTGGCAGAGCCACTGTAAATCAGTCGTCCTGTGCACTTTTATTGAATAACAGATAACAATGATATTTACCCATATATCTTCCATGCTTAGAGCAGTACATAATTTTCTGGGGAAGTGAAATTTTTGTCCCAATTAATGAAGGTATAAAGAAGAAGTCGATGTTCGCAGGTTTAAATTTAATACATATATATGTACTCTAATAGAAAAGGAGACAATGCTTATGTGTGTGTGTGTGTGTGTGTGTGTGTGTGTGTGTGTGTTTGATTTTAGAAGAGTTGTTTTTGTAAGTACAAGTTTATTGGAAAATTTTGAGGGGATGTGTACGAGGCTTCTGTATTACATACATAATCATGTGCAAACACAACATGTGCACCATGGGCCTAACATTGTGGTAGCATCCATGATCACACAGTCCACCACCATGATCAGTTGATAAGAAAAAAGTTTAAAGGCTCATGTATGTTATATCTTTTGAGTCAGTACCGTAGTTAATTTGCTTTGCACTGTCGCCAAACCCTTGACACAATTAATGCACTTGACATAGCCCCCTCTTTCTAATCACTATTACATAGTATCATGCAGGGCCGGCGCAGTGTTTTCAAAAGTGTGGGGGCCCACTTCCGGGTTTCATGAGCTAACAAGCAAAAAAAAAAAAAAAAAAAAAGGTCCTCAGCTCATTCTCTCCCCTCCTATTTTAGTGCCACTTACGTACTTCCGGGTTGAAAAAGTGTGGGGGCCCAAAGTGATGACACCTTATGTATTCCTTTGTATGGTGCACAAAAAGTGTGGGGGCCCGAGCCCCCACGGCCCCCACGGCTGCGCCGCCCCTGTCATGTCCTTTTTTAAATCAGACACTTTCTGCATGAATCCTTCCAAGGTATATATCATAAATATATCTCCCATAACCAAGGAAAATTGATTCCTTAATTCATATATGAAAGTAGAAATTTACGTTGTGGAAAGCTTGTGGGCAAAGAACACAATACAAAGTGTTTTTCTAGCTTGTAGTGCAGAGGGTGAGCCTAGTTTTTTATCTTTTTTGTTTCTAGTGTTTTTTTGATTTCATCACTGCTGTTTATTATATATATATATATATCATGGCCGGCGCAGCCGTGGGGGCCGTGGGGGCTCGGGCCCCCACACTTTTTGTGCACCATACATACAAAGGAATACATAAGGTGTCATCACTTTGGGCCCCCACACTTTTTTTTTAAACCCGGAAGTACGTAAGTGGCACTAAAATAGAAATAGATAGAGATCTTGAAGTATGGCGGCGATAAGGTTAAATTTTTTCGCTGAAGACCTTTTTTTTTTTTGCTTGTCAGCTGAAGAAACCCGGAAGTGGACGGGTAGAGATGAGCTGAGGACCTTTTGCTTGTTTGTTTTTGTTTTGTTTTTTATTGTTCCATATTCCACATTTCAACAAATACATAAAACATAAACATCACAATACAAAAGCCTGGATGAATTGTCAAGTACAGCTTATAAGACAATAAAACATGTGAAATATGAGGAATCTACATAGAAGCATTGCTTGTAGGGTGTAGATTCCCAAATGCGGATGTGAGATTATTTCTTACTTGGTTATGATTGTAATTAAAGGAATGACAATTTGTGAATTGGAGAAATATAAACGCCAAAAAGTAAAAAGAAAAAGAAAAAAACAAAGAAAACAATGTCCGCGGCATAGACTTCTTGAGAGTTGCGTGATCACCCGAGCGAGGTACAAGTCAAATGCAGTGTACAATAGCAGAGATACCAAATGTGTACAAAGGAAGTTCAGGAGATAATACAGAAATCACGAGCTTGTCAGCTGAAGAAACCCGGAAGTGGACGGGGAGAAGATATGAGCCGACGTGTTTTTTTTTGTTTTTTGTTTCAAGTTTTGTTTTGTTTTGTTTTTTTGTTGCTTGAAACCCGGAAGTGGGCCCCCACACTTTTGAAAACGCTGCGCCGGCCCTATACACACACACACACACACACACACACACACACACACACACACATATATACACTCTTAAAAATATCTAGTCATTTTGTGACTAGATTTTTGATTCATATTTTTTCAACTAAATTCTAGTTATTTTGACTAGAATTCTATCAACTTTCTAGCAAATTTGACTACAATCGAGTCAATCGTTTTTACGCTTTAGCTAGAACCGTCTTGTCAACACTTCTTTGAAACGTGATTGGCTCTTGTCTGCGCGCTGCACGCAAAGAGTTAGATGGCGGCGCAGGCAGAGAGCGTACTCGATCGCACGATCCGTGAGGAGTGTATGCTGAGCGTATATGTAACGCATCTAGCTATCGACCCTAGCAAGCGCACGTACATACGTACGATACGTTTTCTATAGTACGTATATACTTGATCAAAATGGAGTTTGTGGATGACAAGCTTTCTGAGTGGGGCCTCGACAAATTTATCAAAAATTTTGAGGGTAAGTGCTGTATTTATTTTGTAGCATATTTTAAATCGTGTTTAGAAGCTTGTAGTGTACAGCTTCATATTAGGTATTGATTCAGTATTACCTAAAAAGTTAATTCGCTAAAATTGGGTGAGCTCGGGGGAGAGCTGCTGCTGCCTTGGGCCTATCAAGTTGCCTCAAATTGTTCGCGCCTAGCCTAAATGTGTAGAACGTGCTGCATGAACCGTTGCGTTGTTGGGCGGCAATGATTAGCAGCGCGACATCGGTGAACATTGCCACAAAAAAAAAAAAAAAAAACAAATCGGCTTTGTGACAAATATGGTTTCAAGCAATTGTAAGATATGCTGTTACAATATTGGGAGGTCTTTACTAAGGTTAGAGACGATTACGGTGATGTAATCAGATTTACCGCACTTCACCACCTTTCAATTAGCAGAAGGTTCACTTTTCGAATGAATTCACAAACAACCGCGCACTCGCGAGTCACTGGCGAACGAGCCGATCTCCGTCATTTTAGGGGGCTTAATTCATTTTGGCTCAACCCTGTCTGTCCCCACCCGTCCTCTTTCCTTCGGTCCAAGATCTATTTGGCACCTAGTTCTAACTGCACTTGGTACAATATGGTAGCCTATAGACCGGTGATCTATCTATCGAGTCTCTGTACTGTGTAGTCCCCTTACTAGTGTAGACCTATCTACCACTGTACCAGTACCAGTGCAGTAGTACCAGACAAAAGGTCTAGCCTTCATGTAGAAGAACTGTAGTAGATCTATAGTAGGCCTATAAGGATGTAGGTAAAGTACTACTAGGTCTAGAGGCATTATTGTGAAATAGGTCCTCATTCACTTCTTCGCACGCGGCACTTGCGTGTAAAGTACCGTACTAGAATCTAGCAGTTTAGTCTTAGTTGCTTGATCTTTTCCTGATACGATAAGCTAGAAATATAGTCAAATACAATATAGATCTAGATACTTGGTAATTGAACATCTAGTCTATATCTTCTAACAACAACGTATTCATTTTTGCTAATCTAAGCCCTTTCAGTCCTCTTCTCATTTGGTCTAGATCTAACTGACACTTGCGCTTGGTACAATGGTAGCCTAGACCTCGGATCTATAGGTCTACTGTAGAAACTACCACCAGTTCCAGACAAAAGGTCTAGCCTTCATGTAGAACCCCTAAATAGTGAGAAGCTCTAGAGGCATTATCGTGAAAGAGGTCCACACTCATTCACTATGCAAGCGCGCACTTGCGTGTAAAATAGTTTTAGACTTAATCTAGAATAGCCCGACCAGACGCCGTGCGGAGCCGGTTGAGCGACAGGGCTGTGTATGTACTATAATTAAGTCTAGAATTAAAAGTCTAATGACACTGACATATCTAAAGGGAAATTCGACAAACTGATGTGGCTCTAAGTACTGTCATGGAACTTGGTGTATAATCCCCAGAAAATGATTGTGTGCCAGTCATGTTATATTATGGTCTCACACTGGCAATATGTACTGTACCCATTAGGAGAATAATGTGATATGGCAGAGGCATACCAGTGGCATAGCGACATTTCTAGTTTTTAAGTGAAACAAAAAAGTGTCCTTTAGGACACCTAAATATTGTGCACCTATCAGGATCAAAGTGGTCATAACTTAAAATATTTCAATTCTATCCCTAAAGATATACATTTTCAAAAATGAATTTCCAGAGGATTTCCAAAATGTAATTGAGAATGAGGTAGGATAAGGTGGTAACATCTTATAAATGGATAAATTTGACTTTTGATCCCAAAATGTCTTATTTTGAACATCCTATGTGTTTTCCCTTTGCTCTTACCATGAAATTTTCAATATCTTTTAATAATTAATCATGAAATCCCATTTTTGATGATGCATAAGTTATGATTGGGGTTTGTTAATGTTATAATGAAAGTGCCTACATGTTAACTTCTGCTTTTATATATTACAGGTTGATCAAGGCTTTCGGATACTTTTCGAAAGTGAACTCTGCAGATGCCCTCTTCGAAAAATGGCCGAAAATGTCAGCAAGAGTTCTGGAATATGCAGAAAAACAAGTGCAGTGGAAGAAGATTCTCAATGTCGAAGATCCACATTCAGGTATCACATTACATGAAAATAGCACAATTCTCACGGGAACTTAACCATTTGACTCGTGTATGCATTATATAGGAGGGACAATGATCTAAGCAGATATTGGGGTCACAATTTTAAAGATCAAGGTCATTGCGTTTATATATGTGAAAAAGACACTCTTGTGCTAACTATTTATTTGGTGGATCAAACATGAATCATACTTGCATATGAGAGGGACAACGATCATATTAGAGTTGGGATCACAACATTGGCCTATAGATGGGGAATCTGCATGGTTTACGTGCAAACGTAATGTCAATGACCTTCGACCTCGCCCACCGTTGACATTATTTGATCTAGCCGGCAGCCACTATTTGCATAACACACTTGTTATTCACATCACACCCTTCCCGAGCTGCTGCCCCGCCAAAATAATCCGGGCTTAATCAGGTTAAGAGTTGAGAACCATTAGATCAATATGAAATGGGCCTGATGCAACGTCATTTAAGTAGATTTTATTTTCCACTTTGTGTAATACATTTCAAATTGACACTGTCATATTCCTGATCTGGCAAAGGTGGAGACATAAATTTTGACCCTGTGCAGTCGAGGATTCATCTGTAGTAGTTGTTTTTTTTTTTTTTTTTTTGACGGGGGGGGGGGGGGGGGGGGGTTGGATCCATTAGAAGAGAAAAATGAATGTGTTCACTCATGCATTAAGTTTCTCTTTGTTTCAAATACCAGGTTAAAAGACCATTGAATGTTCTTTAATTTGATACATAATCTATTGATCTTTTGAAATCCTTGAAAAATATGAATCTTTTCCTGAGTCTTGATAAAGATTTAAAATTAAAAACTCTGATATGAATAAATGAAATAAAACTAATTTTGGTAATAGATTGAGAAAAAATGCAACCCTCTAGAGAATGCAACCTTTATAAGGGATGATTGGAATTGAAATGTGTATCTTCTTTGTCATTTGAATTTTTACAGAGAGAAAGTATTAAAAAGATAATAAAACTCCACGTGTCACATTTCATGAACTTGTTTGCTAATGTTTGTGTTCTCCTTAGATGATGAGAAGAGCAACCTGGCTCTACAGGTTCTTCCTCTGTTGTTTCCACCTGGGGTGAAGAAACAGGGGCAGAGAAGTGTACAGCGTGCAACTATGGAAGAGAGCATGCCTGCATTCATCAATGTCGAGAAGGTGATGATAGAAATAGGGATCTAACACTGAAAATAGTGCAATACCCTGTGTTGTGTGAATGGGTCAGTTGACATGCTATGAAATATTTGTCACTTGAGATCTATATCCAGTCAAGTGAACACATTCCTTTTATCCTTTAATTGACATTTAGTTATCCTTTAATTCACCATATAGTCAAATTGCTCTGAAAATGCTTGCTGATTCCTGTTTATTTAGTAAGTAATCGATGGAATTTCTATTAATGATAATGATAAGAATACTAATAACAGTATTACCACTAGTGCTACTACTAATGATAATAACAATAACAGTCACCATAATAAATTGTGCTTCGTATGTCCATAGTTTACTGCAGCTGGAATTATCTCACTGTCTGCTTGATATATTGTAAGGCAAGATCAAGTAAATTAAAACCATAAACTGGTGAAGGGCTGAAGATAGAGGGGTGCAGAAGGAAATGTAAAAAAAAAAATGATATAAAAGTGGCATGGCAAAATCATGTAGATGAAGGGGGCTTCCATTGGCAATATTTTTTTCCAAATTCAGAAAATGAATGAATCTCCCAATGTTTATGATGGTAACAACAGAATTCATGTTTGATACACTGATTGATGTTTGTGTTTTTATATTGGTTAGATTATTCAAAAGCGCTTCTCTTTTATGCCTTGGTTGTGGATCAAAATTTTTTGAATATTTGTCTTTTATCTGTCTGTTAATCTCTTATTAAAGCTATCAGAGAAATTTCTTTATTTGCTTTCTACATATAGATGGGACGAACCTGCCTATGTATTTGGAAGGGAAACGAGAACCTCATGTCCTGGTCTTCAGGGAGAGAAAGAATCCGGAGCAGGCATTCGTGGCTGTTGAAGGAGATGCGATCCCTTGCACATCTCTGCTGAAAGCAGTAGATGTATGTTTCAAACTTACTTATGTGTTGGACATCAACTACTGCTGGCAGTGCAGTCATACATATACATATTTGCAAAAGTATGTGTATGGGCTGGGAATGGGTGATGGTCCACCAACATCCTCTGTTGTATTGCTTAATAACTTAAAAGTTATTTAAAAAAAAGCCGTAAAGGCTCCACTGTACACCAGCTAGGGCGCTGAATTGAAATGTTCATTGAACAGTAACATCGTATACTGATCTGTTTTTGTAACACATATCTATTTCTGAAGATATAGTTGATTTTGTGGATTGTGGCATGTGGAAATTTTCTTTGGGATTGTCCAGGTTTATATGAGCTGGCCATAATAAGGAGAGATGGTCGATTTTGGTGGCCTTATTGTAGAAGCCCTTTTTGTGTTGCCTAGATTAAATAGTGTGATATGATGCAAAAGAAAATGACACCAAGATCATAATATTTGGTTGATTCGTTTTTATTCTATGCTTTGTTGGAGTAACAACGTAATTTCAAAGGTCAAAAGTCAAAGGTCGAGTGACAGTGCTAAAAGTTCACATTTTTCTTCATATCTTTGAAATGGTTCACGGTATCTTCATGAAACGTAATGCATATACAATGTACATGTGTTGCCTGACATTGCTTCTCTGTGGATGTTTTGGGACATGAAATCAAAGATCAAGGGTCAAAGGTCACCTTAAAATGCTAAAATTGCATTATTGAATGCTGAAATTATACTACTTTCTCCATATTCATACATGAATATACACAAATAAATTAATGCACAATGATTGTGTAGGAAAAGTTTTGGGTCAAGTGAAAATGCTAAAATTTTGCTCATCCATATATTGAAAGTGGCTCTTAAGTACTGTCATGGAACTTTGTGTATAATCACCAGAAATTTAGTATGTACCAGTCATGTAACATACGGTCTTACACTGGCAATATGTCCTGCACCTAATGGAGAATAATGTGATATGGCGGAGGCATGCCAGTCGCCATAGCGACATTTTTAGTTAAACATAATTCGAATCTCAAAACCGTCATCTTCCTCAGAAAAATGCTTCATCAAAAAAGGCTTCATCAGCATTGGCAATTTGAGATATGAGCCAAAAAAAGCTATTTCATTGTTTTATTGTTCAACTTCAGAATCTACAAACCGAATGGAAGTCTGCACAATGATTCAGCATTGTGTATGAGATCAAAGATGGCCGGGTTTGAGCGTACCCAATGAGAACAATCATACTTTTTGACTCTTTTCAAATATTTGATCCCCGTTATCTATACATGTATATACTCGCCGATTGACTGGGCGTGCGGACGCAATGCAGGAGAGCTGTGTGTATATGGGGCTCCCTGATCAAATCAATCACTCAATATTATCAAATATCAATTATCAAATTGTCTATGCGAACTTTTTATCCGAAACATTTTTTTTTTGTAAGCCAATGTTCGATCAATTAGATCTCTATCATCATTAACTTGCCATTGTTAAATGTGCTATCAACTGAAAGCCTGATTATTGTAGTTTACATGATGCCTCGTTTGTTATGATCTAGGAAACTTGAGATATGTGACAAGGTAGAATGTCATGGAAGACCGAGTGAAAATGAATGTTAATTTTGAGAAAAAAAAAAAAACGTTCGTGTACATGCCTTGTATTTTACACACATTGTTGATAATGCTGAATTTCAATTTGCAAAGAGAGAGTTATGAAAGAAAATGAATGAAAAATCATAAATGTTCATGAATCAATGCAATATTCATTGCAAGCTTTATACTCAGTGTTACGAGTAGCATGTTCCGATGATTATTGGTTCAGAATAAAATATGCATTTGTGTCAGTTAAATGTTACACAATTTGTCATAGCATTCATAATTGATTTGTGACTGATGTGTGATTGGTGAGATTGAAAAGATGTTCTGGTCATATTGAATAGAAACTAGTTGAATTTGACTAGATTCATGAATCACAACACTGACTACATATCTAGTCAAATAACTGATCAGTATATTCTAATCATCTTTTACTAGAAACCGGTCAAACCAACTAGATTTTCTAGTCATAAACATTGACTAGATTTCTACTCAAAATCTGTGACTAGTTTTTTCTAGTGAAAATGACTAGAACAGAGTAAGTGCCCCTGGGATCCTATAATCTAGTCAAATACGACGAGATTCTAGTCATATCTGACTAGGTATTTTTTAGAGTGTATATATATATATATGTATGAAGACGATGAAGACAAACAAGTTGACATAATGCATTAGAATCCAACTTCATTTATTTGTAAACCAAATTTTCGACCCTTGCACGGATCTTCCTCGGGTAACAGTGATATTTGTATTTGAAGCTGGTGCAAGGGTCGAAAATTTGGTTTACAAATAAATGAAGTTGGATTCTAATGCATTATGTCAACTTGTTTGTCTTCATCGTCTTCATGCTCTTATTCCAACACGCGGATAATAATACCATTATATATATATATATATATATATATACATACAAATACATATATATGTAGATATGTATATCATATATAGGCCCTACACACACACATAAATATATCCCTGCATATAGGCCCTTACCATACTTGTACATGTATTTTATTTATTTGAATTTGAATAATGATTGGTTTTATGTGGTTGCTATAGAGAAGCTCTAGGAGATACCTTGACGTGCAAGCAACCACCAGATCGTTGGCCCTCCCAAAGATCAGGCAATAATTCTGAATAATTTGATATGGTGATGTAGGCCTACCTGGGTGCTCTGTGGCCAGAAAAAAAAAAAATTAAAAAAAGATGGCATAGAGACTTGTTTGGCCTCTATTATTGCTCCTATAGGCCTAACTATTTTTCTATCTTGTGTAAACCTATCTGTATAGAATTCTAGATTCATGCTAGAAAGATATTAAGTGGACCGAGAGACAATACGAAGTAAAAAAAAAAACAACAACAACAACAACCCACCCCCTTCCTTTTAGTTTTGACAGGCCAGTCAATTAACATGTTGGTGTCGAGTTTACAAATTCTATACTTGACAAATGCAGTGAGAATGCTCTCTTTTACCTGATAGCGTTTACCAGTGCATTAATTAACTCCATCTATGTTTGTGCAGGGAGGTGGGACCATCTCCCTGGTTTGTGCATTAAGCCTATGAACTACTAGTATCATGTGCTCAAGCTTTATAGCGCAAAACAATATTTTTCAACTTGTTCCACGCCGGTGTGTTATTTATTGTGCAAACACTACAAAATCATACTCAAGTAAAGCCTACTTTACTAGATTCGTAGCTGCGGGTTCAATGGAATGAACGGCTTGAGAGAAGGCTGCACAAACGCCGCCGCTATTGTCTGTTTGTCTGAAGTAGCGTGTGTAAGGCCTGCATAGAACTATCTGTGAGGAGCTGTGCGTAGTGGCTTGATTTGAACGCCCTCAGTACATGTACAGGCAGCATGCTACAGTACGGCTATCGTGTGATCGTATGCAAAGCTAGCTAGCAAGCTAGATGCCCGGTACCCGGATGTTCATACAGCAGCCATATTCTTTTGATAAAACGCTGTGGCAGGCATGCTAGAAGAAACAAGCCGATCTCAAATCTGAGGCAAATACAGAGTAAACATGGACCGGCAGCAGGGAAGGAAACCCATGCGGAGGATGAGAGAAAGCCCTGACATGCCAAGGGTGCAAGAAAGGGATAGAATGAGCCCTGGAAGTGACAGGTATGACGGTAGGGGAGGTGGAAAAATGGGAGGGCGAGTGAGAAGTATGGAAAGAGAGGACAGGCGTGGGGATGGTAGGGATAGGCGTCCTCAGCGTGACGATAGAGATCATGAACCATACACAAACTACGATCGTGGACAAAGTTTCCACAATGATGGTTACAAAAGGGAACCCGACTGTTTGAGAATTTCCAATTTTCCATCTCATGTGTCTGATACTGCAATCAGGGATGCCCTTTTCCATGAATTCAAAAAGTATGGTGAAGTGAATGTGCGTGTGGTGTTCAACAACGCCAAAAATGAGCGGATTGCATATGTCAAGTTTCGCCTTCCTGAGCAGGCACATGATGCGAAGCAAGCTCGTGGAGATCGACTAACCTTGTTTGCCAGACCGCTTCACATTGTAGCCATTGTGAATCGCACTAATCGTGATCAGGGCTCAGATGGAGGATTTATGTCGAGAAACAATGATTTTCAAGGAAGACGTCAGTATGGTGGCATGCAGGGAAGAAATTTTAGGCAAGACATGGGAAGTGGGGGTGGAGGAAGGGGTAGGGACCGAGATTATCAGTATGATAACAGACGTAATTATGGAAATGATAATTACCATCAAGGTCAAGGCCGTGATAGGGAACGTGATGCAATGTTTCTCCCCGAGGATGATCCAAAGGCAACAAGAACAGTGTTTTGTGGCAATTTGGAGGAAGGAATCACGGAGAGTGAAATTAGACATCATTTTGAGAGGTATGGTTTTGTTGAAGATGTGGATATCAAGTATCCTCCAAGGGGCCAAGGAAATCCATTTGCATTTGTGAAATTTGAAAACCTGGATATGGCTTACAAAGCAATTATTTCAATGTCTGGTCAATATATTGGTAGGAACCAGTGTAAGACGGGCTATGGCAAGCAGTCCCCAACGAATTGTTTGTGGGTTGGTGGGCTTGGCCCATGGATAACACTTGGTGTGCTAGAGAGGGAATTTGACCGCTTTGGAGCTATTCGCAAGATTGATTACACCAAAGGTGATTCATTTGCCTACATTCAGTATGAGACTGTGGAAGCGGCTCAGGCAGCAGCAGGCCAGATGCGTGGGATACCCCTTGGAGGCCCGGACAAGCGGCTTAGAGTTGACTTTGCTGAAGCACCAGGCTTTCAGACTCTGAAGAAGCCATTCAGGTACCAGCCTTCTCCATCACGTCATGATGACTCAATAAGCAGCAGAGGGTATTCTCGTTACAATCAAGACAGGGATTTTGGTCCAGATCTGTCACCCCCGCCGTATCGGGATGGCCCAGATCAGTGGCAGGGAGGCGGAGGAAGCTATGAAGGGCAAAACCGAGGAAATTGGCAGTCTGGAAACAGATACAGTCGCAATGACACCTGGATTCGTAAAGAGAATGACCAGTCTGGAAGAATGATGCAGAGAATGGACAATCGTCGAAAACGTCCTGGCTCCCCAGACGATTATATTCGAGATGATTGGTCGCCACCAAACAATAAAGCTGCGAGGCGCCGTAAATCCCCCGGCATAGAATCCAGAGACTGGTCTCCAGACCACAGGAAACACCGAGGAGATGTGTCGCCACGTGGACGGGACTGGGAGACTTCCCCAGTGGAGAGAGTTCGGCGTCAACGATCTTTAAGCAGTGATTTGTCTGATGCTGATTTTGATGGCCAACCAGTGGAGCGGCGCCACAAGCGAGGGAAACGTTCCAAAATTCCTGATGGAATTAGTCGACTGCCCGATCTTGTCAAATATCTCAATATGTTATGGAGGGGCCACTTGGTGTTGAAAAACAGTGCGTTTGCAACACGTATGTTTCTCGTTGGAGGGGATGCAAATACAGCTGCAAATCTTCTTCCACATGACGTAGGAAATGACGAATCTGCTCTGAAGATCACACAGCGGCTCCGCCTGGACCACCCCAAACTGGAGGAAGTTGGTAAAAGAATCTCCCAAGCTGGCTCTGGGGATCATGCTGTCTTGTTAGCTATGCCAGGAACAAGTGATGATTCTGAAACCCTGCCATCTGGTGCTCAGTCTCGTGCACTATTGAATTTGGTGACTTACCTCCAACAGAAGCAAGCTGCTGGAGTCATTAGTTTGCCAGTTAGTGCTGCCCAGAACAAGGATAATGTTGGTGTTCTTCATGCATTTCCTCCGTGTGAATTTAGTCACAAGTATTTGCTTGACATTGCCCCGGGACTTGGTCCAGAGCCAAGCAAAGATGATCACCTTGTCGTGATTATTGTGAAGGGGGTTGCTTAAAGAGGCTCGTCTACATCATTGCACATTTTGTGTCTGCTGTATGAATAGGCAAATGTAGTATTAATTTGAATTACTTAGTTGTAGGGGGGATTTATGTATAGTTCATGTAGGTGCATCATGTTTTTAAAAAAAAATGCTGTGGAATCATTTAAACACTTAATCAACAAGAATTGGTGTACAATTTTTGTAAGCTGAAAAGTGGTGTATTGTAATGAAACTATGAGTGTAATGTGGCTTGTATGATTTGCTGGGAGCAATACCGTTGTACATTGTGTATCATCACAGTGCTCTGAAAGCAGTCAGTATGTAATGTATGCATGTTACACCATCCAGGTGTAATGTACAACTGTACAAGTCCAAATGTTTTCTAATAGTTAAATTAAGATTTGTATTACTGTATGAAAACACACAAAAAATGTAATAGTTTATCATGTACGAATGCAACAGCATGTACAAGTATGTACACCTGTACACCCTCATTTAGTATTGTCAGAACTCGGGTTTTATGGTATCTGATGACATTAGTTGGTAAAATGATTTTCCTTCTTTCATTTTACAAAATTAGGATGGAGGCAATAGTGCATAGCTTTCAGCATATCGTATCAACAATGTGTTCATGGTGAAGTGATAATGCAAATTATGTAACACTGCATGTGATAGCACACTTGTTTGTTTTGAAAGTTGGCATACAATGCATCCAGTGCAGATTATCTTTGATTGAAATAAAAGTAAATAACACTCTCCAGGATGTAAAATGAAACTTAAATAAAAAAAACAACAACAACACGTAATCTGTTGCAATTTTTCCCAAATTGACTTCAACAGCTAGGGCATACAAATGTCATTGAACTTTTCTGTGTGGCTACCTTTTTTTTTTTTTTTTCAAATTGCAAGTGTAATAGTAGTAAAACATTTACAGCAATCAAAGCCCAATTTAATTACCGGTATAAACATCCACCTGTGTAGTTGTATCCTATGAATGTGAGTCACATTATTGAATCACACATTCTGCCCTGATCCTATGGTACTTCTTCACATATCCTGTATCATTCACTTTCACTTTTACTGTGACTTACATGTGCACTGTGTGCTTTAATATACAAGTAGAACACACTTGTTCATATCCAAGTTGCTTGAAACTGTTTACCCACATGAAATTTCCTAATCATTGTCATTCCTTACATGTACTAATTCTCATTTTTTGTATTACATTAATTTCAAAAATACTTCCCATTTCATCAGTGCAGGTTATATTTTAGTACGAAACTATGGAAACATGACAGAAATCACCCTTTACTTCTTCTTTTTTCTTTGTTTGTTTAAAGCTGAAATACTGTTTTTAGTTTCCAGACGTTTTCCATGTTACATTACTTTTTTTAATTATTCAAATAGAAGGCCGTTGTAGCCTGTCAATACATGCCACCATACCTGACGGTCTTCTGAAGGACTTATGGAGATCTTGTTGAGTGTCAAGATGCTGCAACCAGAGTATGATTGGAAAGATACCCTGTGGAAGCATTGGATGATGCGTGACAAGATTTTGTGAAAACTTGCCAGGAGGGATCAAATGCTGTTGCATCTCAGCGTTAACATGTGACTGACCGATGTGATCATTTACATTTTATGTGGAAAGCAAATCTGTCTTCATGATTTTAATGGAATTGCATGTTCTTGTGATTGCGTATTTCATTTGTGTATAAATGGAACAATGGCCCTTCATCAAGTTAGCATGGATGGAAGTTTACTTTTTGGAGTATGCTGTGAGCCTGTGCATACTTGGTGCTTTATCTCTCCAGTGGTGATTGTGGTTTTGTTCACATGCATCTTTGCTCAGCAGTGCTGTGGATGTGTGATACTGCAATGTGACGGAGGAAAAACCATAAACCTGTGGATGGAACAATGTCAGAGTACCTTGATTCTGAGAAATGTTGACATGTCATTACTGTTCTTGGCACATATCTTGGCACAATATGTCGAATAAATCTGCAAGCTTGAAATGAGCTCTGAATATACTTAATGTGAATGTGATCTCTAGAAACGTTACTTTTTACGCCTGATTCAAATCTCGCCCTACCCAAACAGTGTAATCCATTCTCCCACCACCTCAATCATACCATAATGTTGCGTAAAGGGCGTCAAGATATTCCCCCTATGCACCAGCATGCTCTCCAATGTTGAAGTAATGCTCAATTTGCTGATGTGTGTTGCTACAATGTAAGCCTGCCTGTCAACTCAGCTGGACAAATCTGTGCTATGGAACCAATTTGCCAGCAGCTAATAGCAGCCACAGTGAATCTTAGCTGGGACACGGAAGGTAAGAATGCAACCATTGCCTCTGTTGTACAAGTGTAGTGGATATCTGCGGTGTGCAACCAGGAACAGAATTGCTGATGATAATTTGGTGATTTTTGTGTTCCGCCAGGGATGTTGCCATCATTGCATTGTGGAAAGGAAGTAGAGTGAGAAAAAAACAGGATTGGCATGGCCATGTGACATTTTTTTTTTTTTTGGTCATATCAACAGCTGTTTGTAGAAAAAAACAAAAACAAAAACAACAAAGATGATGTGATGTTCCAGACATACTTCCAATGGAAGTGAGGAAATTTTCTTAAACCAAACGTATCTTCTGTGAAGAGAAAGCAATTGGTATTTGTGGTTCTACACATGTGTTCTATACAATTTTTATTTTTTGTTTTATGTTGGAGATGCCAGTCTGAATGAGTAAAGAAAATTGTGTGGCATTTCAACGGCCAGCCTTGCAAACAGCTCATACAACTGTAGTCAATAACTGCAATGTGTATCTTGGAATTCATTCTGTGTGGAGTCCTGTGGGAATAACCGTGTTAACATTGCCGCTACATTTGCATCTTAAATTAGTTAGTTCCTTCTGCGTACTGATACAAGCATGTAGGGAAACACATTGTGTACAACATGGAGAACCACTTCTGCTGTGTTAGACAAAATGTGTGTTTAAATCCTGTCCTCGCATGTGAATTGTGAAAACCTAAAATTCGGAGATTCTGCCAGTTTTGTGTAGATTTGGTGTCAAGTGGAGCTTATGGCTGCCCCATCATTTTTACTATTTGTTTGATGAAGTGCTGGAAATCATGTGTTCGCAGAGTTGTTTGGCTTCAATCACAGTGAGTGCGAATTTGTGTTTTTGTTGTCCATCCCACCCACCCAGGAGTCAGGAGAATCATCTTAGCCAGTCACTTTCGTAAAAGTGCATTGGAGAGCATGTGAAGTGACAGTTCTATGGAAAATGTGATAACACCTGCGAAATATCTGTGCAACCAGGGAGGGGAAAAATCCAATGCATCCGGAACTCTGTGATCCTGTGGAGTGAATACAAAATGTGTGCGTTCAGGTTAAATTTGTGTCTTTGTGGTGCCACCCAATTGCTTGGAGGATCAGTAGTGTATCATGACAGTTTATATGATTGCATGAATTGAAAAATCTCACGGTGGATAGTGATGCTACTACCAGGATGCATTGAGAGATGGACAGGGAGTTCCAGCAGAGCGGTTGGCAGAGGTGCTGAGCTACAACATGTCGCCTCGTCTTCATCGAAGGGGAATTTCTACTGAGAGAGCGCTGTGCATATCTACAAATACATTGTGTACATGTAATCCACTGTAATCAGTTCATGTTCGATCATTTTGAGATGATATCAGTTCTGCATATGTTGTAAGTGTTAACGAGATGAATGTCAGCGCATACAACTCTGTATACTCTTGTGTTTCCTTAATGTTGAATTTAGTACCCCTCCCTTGCAAGCCCACTGGATTCGAACTGCCTACACATACAGTGTACTTAATTTTGCAGTAAGAGATGGGAGAATCCTTGAAATTCCTGGCTAAGTTTATTTTCTGTTCTTGTGGCATATCCAAAATGGCTTGAAATGCATCTTTTGTGGGTTTTAGATTAGGGAAATGATGCATCTGCAAGCTGTAATTTGAAAGCCCTTAATGTCAATGTAAACAACTTTCTATGCTCATCTGAAATACAGAACAAAGAGCTTAATATGGAAAAAAAAAAAACAAAGCCAAAAACAACAATCTCTTGCAAGGGTGGGCTACTGTGTATAGGGCTGTTTAGCACTTTTCTAGTTAATTTTACAGTACGTCATTTTTTTTTCCAACAGTCATCATGACCAAATAAAAGTTAATTATTCAACATGCTATGCAGTTTTTACTTGTAAAGAACGACCAGGCGTGATGTAATGTCTGGCAATAGTCTTAACAATTTAAATGTAAAAGTACATCGTACGTGTAACATTTATTTGTTACTACAATGTACAGGTGTACATGTACGTTGGTAGTTGCTGCTGATTCTACAATATTCAGAACATACCCTATGTGTATTGCATGCAGTATGGGATGTAGAAATGTACAAGTACATGTACAACCTGTGTGTCATGAAATCCAGGAGGGTGCTAAATACAGTAAGTGATAGTTAAGCTGTTTCACAATGTCAACTTAATACAGTATGTTAGTAGGACTCCTAAGATTGTGCAGAGACTGTCTGTGTTGTGATTGATACAAGTTTTCTGCAGCAGCATTTTTGTGTCCATTGTGTATGCTGCAAGAATCCTTTTAATTGTAGGAAGCAATCTAAGCAGGACTAAGCCATCAGAAGTGCAGTTTGTAAGCATTTCGAAGCAATCATGAGTCTAGACAAATTTTTGGCTGCAATAATGTGGGGTCATCTCTCAGCTGCTCACTTCTCAAACTTGTGCAGTGGAACCGTGTTTTAACCCTCGTATAGTACTTCGAGCAAAGGTTTGACTCCATAAAATAAGCTTGACATGGACTTTCCTCACATGCTCTAACATTTGCAAAATCTTGCACGTTGACCCTTACACAAAAAGAGCAACTTGTTCCTTTGTTTAAGTCGAATCTATTTTGACTGAAGAAATAGCTTTGACTTAAGAAAATTGACTTATGAGGGATTAAAATCAATAGAATGTAAAGAGCAGAGGACTTGAAAAGACCTTCGACTTACAGTACTCTAGGCGATTATTCCATTTATGTGAGGTCGACTTAGCAAGGTTGACTGTACATACAGTAGTGCTTGCTTCCGTTCAGCATGCACCACGACTTATGTGTATATACACATTCTATTAAATGTATGCATACAATCATACTTATTTTATGCTGATACACAAGAAAAGCACAGAGATTACACTTACATAGTTCTTTGCTTACTACCACCTGTGTTATTACTATTTTTTTTTCAGTTCAGTAATTCTTTTGGAAGTCATATACATGTAATGTTATCATTTTTTTTTAATGCCAATAGTGAACACAAAAATAAAGTCTGTTATGTCTTTCTGCCACATCTTCCCAAAGCATTTTCAGCTTATACCACAAGACATGTATAGATCATGCACTTTCATATGTTTTTTGTTTTATAATCGTTATTACAAAGACCTACAACAGTACATGTTCATTAAAAAAATGTTTTGTATCTAGGTTTCACTGGAATAACAGACATGTGTGCGGATTTTTTTCCCCTATCTACAGGGTTCGAAATTGGCAATGGTCCGCTGGCCATTGGCCACCCAAAATCACGTCGGACTAACTAAAAATCATAAAATCCTGAAGTAACTAGTCCGTCTGGCTAGCCAAAATATTGCTTCAGTGTCAAAATTGATTCTAAGTAGTCCGTCTGGCAAGTTAAAAAAAAAGTTAAGTGCGACCCCTGATCTACATGTACAGTATCCTTCCTCTCACCACCCCCCCCCCCCCAAAAAAAAAGCAGCATGTTGTTCACAAGGGATTACTCAGTGGATTTATTTCCTTTGAACAAAAAATTCGGTATTTATTGACAAGTGACAACTTGCCCAATGTTTGTTGTACCAAAATCAGTAAAATAAAAGCTTCTAGTCTCAAAGTATTTACTGAAGTCAAAACACTATCAAATCAAGGTACACTTATTTTCAAGTCAGAATTTTGGGTTGATAAAATTAGATGCATTGTATATGGGCATTTCCACGGTAACTCACGTTACATTTTGAACTCAAAATTAGGTCGTTGAGATCAATATCCTTAAAACCTAATTAGTGATATGAGTTACTATATGTGAATGAGTATCATGCACCTCCATCCTCCCTCACAGCAACATTACATCCACAGACTCTTATGAGAACTATGAGAAAAAGCACTACAAATGTCGGTAACTCACGTTACATAATTTGGACATGCAAAAATTTGGCATGTCTTATATTCAAAAGTTTCCTCAAACAAGAAACAGAGAGACTTTAAAGTCTATTGTGTCAAAGTCATAGACTAACAACATACATCATCGAGTATGGTAAAAATTCAAATTGTCTTACATTCTCCAGGTATCGTCATGTAAAGCGGTAACTCACGTTACGGTAACTCACGTTACAGTTTGTCCACATGATCACAAGACGATTTTTTGTCTTAATAATCCAAAGAAAACTTACCAAGACAACTTTTTTTCACAAACAAACTCCCTGAATAAAGAATCTAAATTGATTTGAACATTGATCTGACAGTAATTAATCCCATTTTATCCATGAGATTACCAAAAGGCAGGAAACTTTACATTTAGAATACCAACTTGAAGATAAATTTCATTTTTAATTGAGTCGTTTTCCAAGCTTTCATTTGTACTGAGACAAAAATTGTATTCAACAAAATGATATGAAACAGAGTCTATTTCATTAAATTAAACTCTTTTCCACTTAACAATTGCATCGGAAATTGAGGATTTAATTGAGAATTTGATTTGATTGTTTTTTTTTTATTTTACTAGATTTAAATGGATTTCAGGCTATCTAGATAAAACAATTCATCCATAAACTATTCCATTTAATACACTGAGTCACGAGACTAGAGACCTGTACATGTAGTCTGTGGGGAGTTTAAAGGTTCAGAAATGAATATTTCAATAAATCTTTTAACTTTTAAACAATGCAATTTATATTCCAATTATTTGATAATTGTTTGAATTACTCAATAATCAATTGTTTGTATGTTTGATTTGTTTACAAATTCTTATACTAAACTGATACAGAAATTAGACTTGAACTACAGAAACTGCAGATGAATTTTAGTTATCTGCTACCAGTATTGATCAGCTTAATAACACATGTTCATAAATGTTTAAGCCTTAAAAAAACAATGGCTTTGGTCTATGAAATGTCAAGTAGCCATTATTTGAATTGTACATACATGTAAAAAGTATACCAGTATTTTCTAGAGTAATCAAGCAGACTAAAGCAGTAAATCCCAATGAAAAACATGAATAGTAAATATTTTGTGATCAGGAGGCTAACTATTAATATCACAAAATGTTGATAGTTTGCTTTAAGGTACATGACTGTCCAGCTCTTAAAGAAAATGTCTGATAATGAGGTTCACATTCAACAAGTTTTTGGTAATAGATCAGCATGTAAAAAGTAAATTATAGTAAACATGGAAAAGTTTCATTGTAGGATTTTGCAACAATATAGCTAAAACCTCAGAGTAGAATAGTATAAAACACATAAGCGTGTCAAATTCACAATGTTCAGTTCTCAAAAATCTCAGAAAAACAGCAGGAAGCGAGCTCCAATCTTAAAATTCTGTTCACATGTAAATGTTTCAGCCTCATGAACAATGGCTTTGGTCTATACAGGTAGGTATAAACTATGAAATGTCAAATACAAACTGTAGTAATCACTTGAATTACAAAAACAACTTTTCAAGCGTAATCATGCAGTGATTATCCCAATCAGGAAGCTATTAATAGTTATCACAAAATTTTGATAATTTGCTGGAACAAGGTCCATGCAGCTTTAGAGGAAATGTCTTTTAACAACTTTTGTAACAGATCAGTATACATGCACTGTAATATTAAATAGTAAATACGGAACCTGTTGAAGCACATGTGATGAATATGTGTAATTAATACATTGTACGTGTAGACCAGTTGGTTTGGTGATAGAAAGAGACCAAGAGAATAACAATCTACTGGAAATAGAATCTTAATACAAGAGTTCAGTAATCATGTACTCATTGGTTACTTACAATCACAACCTTCATATCATTTCTTGGTATTAAAGAAAAATCATGTCGGTAACTCACGTTACATTGTGGTAACTCACGTTACATGGTAACTCACGTCACAATTTTAAGACCTCTGTTATGAGAATTTGAAGCAAAGACTATAAGTCCCATCGTATTTCTTGGATGTGTGCTGCATAGTTATTTGATAATCCAAAATACCATGTCTCAGTTGGGCATAGTAAAATTGCTAGGTTAAAAAGTTCATGTTTCGGTAACTCACGTTACAGCAGCTTCTCGAGCTATGTAAGAGCACGCTGGTGTCCGAAGGACATATCTTATATCGAGGTCTCCACTTTATTTACTGCTAGATTAATATATTTTTGATTTGTTAAACCAAACAAAGTTTGATTTGAGCCTCAAATATAAAAAATAATCACAAAGAGCAACAAAAATGCATTTGTAGGGATTTTTTAGGTCAAAAAATGCTTTCTGGTTTCAAAAGGTATAAAAATGCACAAAAGGGAACTTTTCTTAAAGGTAAAGTTGGTTTCACACACTTCAAACTATGGTTAACAAAGTAAGATTATCAGTTGTCCTGAAATATACGGGTAAAATTTTGGTGGTCATGTCGCACAACTCACGGAAATGCCCACATACAAATGTATTAAGAAAGGAAAGTGATACGAGATACCACTGGTTCTGCATTGTTTAATTGTAAGGAGTTCTTAATGTACATACATACAAATTGTAGTACAATATAGGAGACATAAATTTGCATTACATATTCGTTTTGTAGAATGTCTGTGTTTCAGTTTGTTGTGAAGTTCACACTCTTGTAATATTTGTCATGGTATGCATGTTTATTTGGTTTACAGAATGAAATTAACACTGATGAGCCACGAGGACTTCTGCATGAATGTGCGTGTAGAATGTATACAATAGAGAAATGAAATAATTTTGAATTATCTTAATGTACATTGTACGTGTTCATGTTTTGTTTTTTATTTGGATAGGTTTTTAAAATACAGTGTAAGACAATGATGCATAGTACATCTAGACGTTTGCACATGTGCCACGTTTATTAAGGTACACCTGTTAAAATGAGAAGAAACAGTGTACATTGTAATTAATGAGTTACAGACAATTTAGTGATACACCTACATTGTATATGCAAGCTGAGCAGTATTTTGTCGAAGATTAGTCATTACATACATGTACAGATGTACATGCAGAAGCCAACCAACATATTATATGTGTACAACTTAGCATACTGCATGCAATTTGGTTCTCTTTAAGTCTCTGTTGCCAGGACTAATTTTTCATGTACGATTGTAGACTTTGATCATCAATTAGAAGGTATCTTTTGTCCACTGATGACATGCCCTAAACCTTATAGATGTGATGTGCTGATTACAGGTGTACATGTGTGTAAACTGTATATTGTCAGTGATAATGTTCAATGTAATTCCGACATGTAAGCTGTAATTCATTGCAGGAACCTGTGAATAAAATATTGAAATGTGATGTAAATCATATTGTGTTTTGATTTTTGTATTGTACTGTGATGCTCCTCAGTGAATTTTGAACGAGCTTCCTTTTTTCTTTTTATTTTTCTTGTACATCACTGTACACATGTTTACATGAACAGGGGAATGAAATCCAAATACACATACATGTACATTGTACAATGTACAATACACTTTGTATACAGTGTATTACAAATGTACAATGTACAGTACAACTGTACAAAGTATGTCAGCAAAACACATCCCCTGGTATGTACATTACAAATTGTAGATTGAGTGAATACATGTACTGCAATACATATAATCGTAGTACAGCTTGTACTGTAGTGTCTAGAACACATCTGTGAAGTGTGAGGAAATCAGACAATCTATCCGAAAGTTACAGTTTTTTAGAGTTTCGGTACATGGTCATTGCTTGGTATTATGATTACAACAATTCATGATGGATGTCATACTGTAGTACCAATGTAGGACAATGATACATGAAAATGTAAAGTGGAAAAAAAATTAAAGATTCCACATTTTTTTTCAATGAAAAGTATACAGTGCACTCCCGTTATAACGAAATGCTCGGGACCAGCAGTTTTCTTTCGTTATAACGAAATTTCGTTATAACCGAACAAATACAATATATAACGAAAACAAGGAAGCCACGCATATATGATATTCTGTTTGTTGAATACTTGTCATACTAAAGCTATGTGAACAATAAAACAAATAGTTAATCAATTTCAAATTATTGTATTACAATAACGCATGTTCCCCTCGGAAACTCTGCATGACACACCAAGTGAACACACAGTGATGTGACGCGTTCGCCCATGCAGAGACGCTGTAAATGCCTTGTTCCGCTACGTATTTTCGAAAGCGATCCGCATTTCGTTATAACAGAACGTATTTCTTTTGTTTTTGTCAGTGGTGCTCGGAAAAGACTTCGTTATAACGAAAATTTCACTATAACCATGTTTGTTATAAGCAAATTTTGTACCATATGCTTTAATAGCGATAATTTTAGGACCAGAAGTTTTACTTCGTTATAACGAACCGTGTTCGTTGTAACAGGAGTGCACTGTATATATACACTGTAGGTCTATTCATTGTGATAAGAAAGTAAAAGTAGTAATACTAGTACCGGTATACATTTTTGTACATGTTTGTTTTCTTTATACCGGTATCATTGTCGTACTGTGACATCACAAACTGTTGTACCATTCCAATCCAGCAATGGCAGAACTGAAACTTATATTTGAAAATTCGTAACTTTTGAATAGATTGTCCAATTTCCTCAAATTGTACTGAGGTGTTAGCCAACTGGTAATATTTCTGCATTCACTCAATCCACATAATGTTTATGTACAGTATTCAGTATTTGGGTTTCATTCTTACAAATTGTAGTCTTTGTCAGGGGCGGATCCAGGAATTCCATAAAGGAGAGGTGCCTTTATAAAATTAAAGGGGGCGCACGCCCCCCCCCCCCCATTTTTCCTTTTTATTTCTTTTGTTTAAAAAAAAAATGAAATAGGGGCACGCGCCCCCTCTGGATATGCCTCTGTTGGAGCTCTGTAACCTTGTACTTCCTGTACAACTGTAGGTACATGTACTGCAAATGTACAAATACAATGTATGTACAGCTGTACATAATTTCATTAGTTTCACAAATATATTCGGAATGACCTCCATTATTTATTTGTGACCATGGGTGATTTCACGTTCTGTGCTAGTGCTGGTGCTAGTGTTATCTCCTGAATTACTACATACATTAAAATAGAGCTTCAACACCAACAGTCGGATAAAAGCAAGTGATACCGAACATATTTGTTTCCCAATGCCTACAGGCTACAGGTTGTGTTATCTGAACACTATCACATACAATGTAGTATGCGGAACCACACTGGAATTGCATGATGAAAAACGTGATGGCGCTTGGTTCAAGTCAAATACAATAAACGGAAAAATGTAGATGTGATGGGGAAGACCGATTAAAATGCCACAAATTTCATCTCTACTTCAAAGTACATGTTGTACACGCTGTACAACAATCTTAATTTTTCACTGTACTGTTTTGCTTCAGGCTCAGATTTATGTATGTGGCCATGTGGAGAGTGATTGTGCTCGTTCCATGGACCACCATTGCATTATAAAGCATAGACTGTGCATGTACAATGTACAATGTGTATCTATGAACGTACAATGTAAATGTGGGTCTCACACATACTTACATGTACAGTAGCACAACACCAACACTGTGTGAAATGACTGATTTGATAATCCCTAGAAGCTGGTGTCAGCAAGGAAACAGTGAAGCTTAGTTCAGCAGACAATGCTCAACACCAGGCAAAACACTAGCTACCAGAACTACATGTATGTCGAGGTCAACTTGCTACATGTACATAATTTAACCCTAAAAAGGCCGGGGGGGGGGGGGGGGGGGGGGGGTTGATTCAACCCCCCCCCCTCGACATTTTTCGCGACTACTCCGCTGTGCGAAATTTTTTGACCGCGCCGTTCGCTGACTTTTTACTTTCAAGTCTCGCGCATCTTTTGACACCATTTTCGCGAAAATCGCGCATACCGTTACGGCGCTGCATAACGTTTTATATATGCCTGTCAGACCGAAAATGGCTCAAAAACGTGATTTTGTGTATAAAGTCTATGCAAATGGAGTTTTCTCTTCTTATTCATAAAGATATGATTATTTTCACTTTTTTAAGCTGAAACTAATTATTCTTAGCATGATTATGCTCGAAATAGGTTCTGTCATAAATTTTGCGGAAAAAAAAATGATAAAACAAAAGGTCGAAAAAACAAGGAAATACATAAGAAATTCATAAAACAAGAAAATACATAAGAAATTGACTTTGATACCAAATTTTTTCTCAAGTACATTGTTAGGAATGCTACAAAGAATGTTTTCACCAAAAATTAGGATTCTAGGAGCTTTAATTTCTGATTTAGAGCAAAATGTATGATTTTATGCATATATTAGCATAATTAAGTATTATGATGAAAATTTCCATTTCTTTATGTATAGCTTGGTAGATTACGCCACAGGTAATGCACGTGCCAAATTTCATGGTGATTGCGCGATCGACGGCCGAGATCTCGGGGGGGGGGGGGGGGGGTTGAATCAACCCCTCCCCGGCCACAGAACACCCAAAAAAGCCCGGCCTGGTTAGGGTTAAAATAATGTATCGTAATGACTTCAAGTTTGGGATTGTCCCTGGTGCTAGTGTCGAGGTGGCACTAAAACCAACATCTACATGTAGCACCAATCTTGAAACCACCCACTGTGCTCAAAATAAATGAGGATGTTTTGGTTTAATATATAGAAGTTAATTCCTTCATGCATGTACAAATTCAAGAAATTCATACGCTGGTCATTCTCCAGCCATACTGAAAAAGATTGAAACCCAAATGCAGTCAAATTTGCTGAAGTCAACTGTGCATTTCAGTCAAGTAATCACCTAAGTCAAAGGTCTTTTCAAGTCCTCTTCATACAAATTGTATTCTATTGAATTTAATCCCTCATTAGTCAAATTTTTCCGAAGTCAAAGCTTTTTTTTTTTTCAGTCCAATGACATGTGTACAGGGCAAGGTTGACTATACAATGTACATATAATGTATAGTGTACAGAGCTACCAAGTCTCACGCATTCTGCGTGAGACTCAAGCATTTAGGGGCCATCTCACGATCTCACGCATGGCACCCATTTTTCTCACGCATCGGGCGAAGTCTGCAACTTGGGCATATAATAATGAGCATAGCTCAAAAAATTAAAGTGATAGGTGCAAATGAAGGTACAAGTATATTTCCCTTTTGTCTTTCAAAATAAGTAAAAAATAGTCACTTACTGTAAGTATGCACCTGATCGCACCATTAAGAGCTAAAAATTGAAAAAGCTCCCTACCGTGGGACTCCACAGGGGGGAAAAACCCCTCCCACACCCTCGCTCGCGCGCACATTCGCATGCCGAGATGCCGAGTCATGAAAATCTCACTCATAAAATTTTGTTGAACTTGGCATCCCTGAGTGTATACACTGTACATGTACACGTACATTGTATGTGTATTGTACATACACTATATGTGTAAAAGTGTATGTGAACCAAGAAAATTCAGCAACAAAATGTATGTAGAAAGCTTTAGTGAAGTCTCAGGAAGACCGGAAAATCTGTTCAAAAGTTGCTGAATTTTTGAATTTGTGGTGCAGCCATTGCTGGATGAGAAGACTGACACTTTGTGATGTCACATACGTACATGTATAAAAAAAAAGATATAAAGAAAACAGAAAATTCAACATACAGTGTATTTCAATTTTCCTAGCAAAATGAAAGTGTGCTTGACTTGCCTCTTTTAGAAAGCAAGAGGAATATTGCAACCCTCATGTCATTGACAAGTCAAAGAAACATATACACATAATTTTCATGAAAGATGAAATTTCATAGAATTCTTTTTATAAATTTTCTTAACATCGTGCATACAATGTACCTGATGTCACAAACTGTAGAAGTCTTCTCATCCAGCATTGGATGCACTGAAACTGTGAAAATTAATTACTTTTCGTACATGTAGGATTGTCCGATTTTCCTCAGACTTCACTGATGAGTTGTAATTTTTCACTCAATTCACTCAATCATTCACTCGATCCACATGTACGTACCTGTACATTGGTACAACTTACAGTGTACATGTAATTGGGTTTCATTCCCCTTACAAAGGACATCATCATCTTACCAAGACGGCAAACAACAAATCACTAATGCAAGATGGTCTCCTCTCATCATTAACTGGTGATTGGATGCGTTGTTGTTAAAGCCTTATACAGAGACTCCAACCCCAAGCACCTCCTGATCTGGAGATTCTCCCGCCCGAAACCCCTAGCAAACGGGAGACTCCAAGTTGATGTGTGCGAAACGCGAAGTTCCTAGGGTTCTAGATGTTCTCTGGTGCTATCTAAGGCTTATTTTTTCAACATACAATAGCAATAAGTAAGAAATCCTTTTCCACTGGGAGACGGAGAGCCAGGGTGGGAGAAATCAAATCTCAAATGGGAGAATGGGAGATTTTGCAAAAATGGGCTTTCGGCGGGAGATCTCCCATCGAAAACGGGAGGGTTGGAGTCTCTGCTTATACTTGGAGTGTGGATTGTTTGTGTGAAAATGACCACCCATGGTAGTTTACCTCGCACCGACTACCAAGGCAGTCATACCATATGCGTACTCTTATCAGTGTGCTAGTGTTCTTGTATACATATTGTAGCTGTCATGATTCTGGCAAGATAGCCAATGTGTGAGGTAAGTGAGGTAACGGTAAGTTTACTCATGCCTACAATGTTGATTATCATCTTGTAAATGTCTGTGACTCCATCTAATCACTACTACACGTTGTATTACCTGACTTGATTACACAGCACTTTCAGCACACCTCTGACTTCTGTGATGGCACTAACTCCCGAGTCACAAAAGACATACATTCTTAAAATGTCAGCCACACTACTTTAGCCAGCACTGCACATTTCACCCACACTTCCATTTCCTAATGTCTTGTTAGTACAGTGCACTCCCATTACAACGAACACGGTTATAACGAAGTAAAACTTCTGGTCCCAAAATTATCTCCATTAAAGTCTATGGTACAAAATTTGCTTATAACGAACATGGTTATAGCGAAACGTTCGTTATAACGAAGTATTTTCCGAGCGTCACTGACAAAGAGAAACAAAAGAAATGTGTTCCGTTATAACGGGAAAAAAAAAACTGAAGTAAGAAACGAACCTTTGGAATAGCGAACTTAAAGGGTGTGTACAGTTCTGGTCGAGGTGAGGATTTAGCTTTTGCGAGATATTCAGAAACCACTCTGAGATGCCAAAAAGCATGCAGTTCTAAGGGGTATCAAAACTTTATTAGATGAAAATCGGTTTTGAAATGGCCGAGATATCCAAAAACAAGGTGAAACAAAGAGATCCTAATAAAGTTGTGGCATGTCGCCTTTTATTATTAGCACTTTTTTGGATATCTTAGCCATTTGAAAACCAAATAAATGTTGAATCCTTCTTAAAATTACATGCTCTTTCATATTTCATAAGAGGCTTTTCATTATCTCACCTAGGAATGTTCAAAACATGAATCCCCACCATAACCAGTACTGTACAGTCCCTTTAACCGAATCCTAAACCATCATTTTCTATTTACATGTTAAATATTCAATGTAATATTTTTAAAAACGAAATTAAAAAGGTACCATCCTTATTCACATAGCTTTCCAGTGTATGATGAGTATTCAACAAACATATATATAATGATGTACTATGTGTGGTTTCCTTGTTTTCGTTATATCATATGTTGTATTTGTTCGGTTATAACGAAATTTTGTTATAATGAAAGAAAACTGCCAGTCCCGAGCATTTCGTTACAACGGGAGTACACTGTAGCATAGTACATGTAACATCTGAATTGTTGTTCCCTGTAAATAAACTACATACACTGTATACTACAGTTTATACAGTGTACAACCTAGGGTTAAGTTACTTTTTACAATCAATAATGTGTATTACCAATGTACTGCACCAAAAGACACAATTCAACCACCAGCCGAAAATCACTTGGCTTTTGTCAAACTGTCCAAGCAAGGGTATTGGTAATCACAAAACGTATCCAAAAACTTATGTTTATGAAACAACTTTAATTTTGAGTTTCATTATTGAAATAGGTAACATTGGCAACATAAAAAAAGATCTTTTTGAGTACACTTCATACATTTACATGTACATTTGTATTTACAAGTAATTTCAGATTATGAGTGCATATCTTTCTTACTCTACTGGTATGGTACTGGTACTGGTATGTTTAGACTACTCGTACAACATGGTGTTTATACTGTATTTAAGTACAACTGTATCTTCAAACAGTTTACTGTTAATTTAACTTGGTTCTTCATGATGTTCATGAGGATTCACAGCATTTGTATTGCGCCATATACACTATCTGTTTAAAAACATTCAAATGTGCAGACTCCTCCAAGAGAGTTTGCGATTGAATGCCTAGTGAAAAAAATGTGAATCTTGAAGGAGCTTTGAAGTGCTCCAAATTGTCAATTTCACAGAGAAATGATGGGAGGGAGTACCAAAGGCAAGGAGAAGTAGAGGAAACTGCCCAGTCTCCATATCCAGGGGCGGATCCAGGAATTCTGTAAAGGGGGGTGACTAATATTTCTGGTGCCACTTCCTGGTTTCATTTCATTTCTTTCTTTTTATTTCTTTTGTTTTTAACGAAAAATAAAGGGGGGGGGGGACATGCGCCGGTTGCGCCCCCCTCTGGATCCGCCACTGCATATCCCTTGAGATGTGTAACGGTCATAAGGGCCCCATACTAAAAGGTTGATATGAAAGCAACTCTTGCTGGAATTGTAATTGTCATGGTAATGACAAGAATCCAGCTTCCTGATTGGCTGTTGCTATTGTTAAGTTGCCATTCCAGGAAGAGTTGCTATCCAACATCTTTTATGAAATGGGGCCCAGGAAATTATTAAAGGTCTTGTTTACCTTTGGGAACAGTGATTTAAGAGATTTTCAAGATATGATATTTAATACATAATTATGTGTAGGTCTGTTGTACCACAAAACATCCTATCATTTAGATTTTTTTTTTTTTTTTGCGATAAAGCCTATTATGAGGAGATATGTGTATTTTTCCCAATAAACCATAACTGCAGACAGTTTAGTCGGGTAGCATTTGAATTATAACTATTTTTCACATTTTGTATATTTAACAATACTTACATCAATTATACTGGTTCAAATTTTTATATTAGTTGTTTCTATCCCTAACTCACATTTCAGAACTACATTGTATTTTGAAGCACAAATGCTGGATTTTTGTTTCATCTGCAAATGGTAAATTATGCCTTTAAAGGCACGATGAACGAAGGCCAGGGTGAAGATGATGCCACTTGATTAGGGAATACAAGTATCGTAGGGGATGACCATGAATAAAATCTGACCTATAAGGGCACAATCACCTTGTTACAATGTTCATTGTATTCTACAAAGTCCCATATTGCACATTTAATGTCCAGCTCGCCAGTAAGAGATATCCATCTTTGGGCAAAGGTTGGGCTTGCATACACTGTAGAGCCACTGGGGAGAGCTGTCATCTGTCGCAAACCAGTGACCTCAGGACATCGTGCTCTGTGAGTAGAATGCTGTACTCAGTTGTGGGTTGATCTTCAGCGTGTATGGGCACATTGGAGACGGAACTCGGCGATGCCGCAGAGAGCTCTTCGTCGTCATCACTGATGTCTTCGAGGGCACACAGTAAAGCGTCATTCTCGTAGGTCGGGAACAGGTATCTGTTGGGAAGAATTGGATATCTTTAGATCAGCTTATTCTGTAAATACTGAAACTCAGTGGTATTAATATTGTCTGTATTTTACCCCCTTTCCAAGCTTTTCACAAATTCAGCTCTAGCTGAACCTGTGCCTCAAGTGAACTGGAGATGATACTTTACAATGAGCTAACATTGTGCAAGTTTTTTAACACCCAACAACATCTGTGAAGTGCAAGTCAAGGGCAAATAAAAAAGACACATTATGGCACACTGGTTCTTTAACCAGTCTGAAAAAGAAGGAAACTCGCTATGTAATATTTATTGGGTAGACTGGTTTCAAGGTCTTGACTGATTGTAATGTGCATGCACATAAACACCATTTCCCATTTAAATTTAAATCTATTTTCATATTTCTCAGTGAAAATACATTCAATATGACAAAATGAAATAATACATTACACACTGTATCCACGTAGGAAGCATAACATAATATTGCAAACATACTAGAACAATACAGAACATAAATTTTGAGACTTGAACTCATCAACTCATGACATGTATCATTTGAGCAAAATCTGTCTTGAGATAAACGGAAAAAAAAAATTAGTATTCTTGCAAATTGCTGTGCTCCCTTGACATATCATTCCAATGCTCTATAAATTATGCTACTGTCTGCCTTCAGACCAAAATTGATGATGGAACACTCACTGTGGCTGGTCCCATTCAGTCCTGGCTGGACCATCTTCCATATCTGCCCTGTGTAAGGTGAGATGTTCCAAAAGGACATCCCTGGATCCACACTTCTCATTGCAGAAGATGCACATGCTTTGGTGGGTGCAGCGCCGCACAAAATTCACCAACTTGATCTGCTCATAGAAGTTCAGTCCTGAGTTGAGATGACAAACATGAAGGTCTCCGATAAACCATGTGGAAAATGTTTTTCCAGTCAAAGGATAATAAACCCTAAATATTTACCATTTGTGAATTGAGTAAATAGTAGTACATGTACACATCAGTTTGAGGGAAATCCAACAAATCCATTCAAAATATATAAATCACTGGATAAAAAGACTACAACAATTTGTGATGTCGAGGTAATACAACAATATTTTAAAACAAAGAGAATGTCACAAAATTTCATTTTGTTGGAAAGCACACATTCTTTCCACTGGTTTCTGACATACAGCTGTATGTTGAGGGTAGTATTATTCCCCCTGCCTTCTAAAAGAGGTAAGCAAAGTACAAGCACTCTGGATAACGCTAAAAATAATTCTACACCCCGTATTAACAGGAATTTGGGTTCATTTCACTTCAAGTAATTCATCAACTAGTTTACAATAACTTTCATGAAAAATGTACTGTATTTGCATATGATTACAAAAATATGAAATATGAAATTTTTCTGTTTATACTTGTCCAGCAACATTTTAGGACAAGCAGCCTCTTCGCTAGCAAGTGCTCCAGCAATAACAGACATGGGTACCTGTTGTTAATAAAATATTCATTTCCACTGTCTCCATTTCAAATAGAGATTGAAACAATGAAATAAGCATCAAATAATCCTCATACACAAACCTGTTCACCCTAACATAAAAGAAAGAATAACTCCATTCCGAACCAATTCTAAAATCATTACCGTCAGTGACTCGACTGGTACTTATTACTACCATTGTGCCACATCTTTTATGCCACATCTTTTCAGAGACTCCAACCCTCAGCACCTTTCTGATCGGGAGATTCTCCCGCCTGAAACCCCTAGCAAACAGGACACTCCAACTTGATCAGCGCTTCGTGCACATCACGAGCACGAAGTCTATGGTTCTAGATGCTCTCTCGTGCTATCTAAGGCTTATTTTTCAACATACAATGAAATTAAGTAAGAAATCATTTCAAGCGGGAGAAAGGGAGATTCGGCAAAAATGGGCTTTCGGCGGGAAATCTCCCGTCGGAAGCAGGAGAGTTGGAGTCTCTGTCTTTTGTGCCATTACTTTTTTTTTTTCTGAGACAAACACAGTACCTTGTTTGGCCCTCAAATTGGAGAGGTTAAAGTTGTGAGTGACGATCATATGTTCCAGGATGTCTGTTGCCACGGAAACTGAATGTCTGCAGAAGAGACACACGACAGTTGTCTGCAGCTCCTCCTCCCAGTCATCCCAACGCCTGCCAACAGGGAAGGGAAAAAAATGGTTGTCCTGATAGGTATCATGTTGTAAACATTCTTTTCATCACATTTACACTTATGGAAACAAAAATGAAACTAGCTGCACACCACCTTTCAATACGACATTATATAGATGACGACTGGCGGGGGAGGAAACATACTGAATGAAAGTTGAAATGCTATTGAGGGAGGTTATAAGTCCCGCGACGAAGTCGAGGGACTTGTAGCCTCCCGAAATAGCATTTCAAACCCTGAGGGTGGAACGTTTGGTACATGTTCCCAACAACAAAAGTCATCATCTGTTATATTATATGGGTTAGTCAAATACCATCATCTGTTATGGGTTGATATTATAGTCAAGTGTCGAGTTCGTTGTCGGAAAACGAAGGAAATCTTGCATTTTGTGCAGAATTTTCCGTGGAAGCCATGTTTGCAATGTCAACCACCAGTACAACGCACTCGATCGCTCATGCAGAGCCAAATTCACTGTGCACGGGTCCTTCAAATCACACTTTCGTACGCATTACAATAATCGGTCATCTGCTTTTTCACATTGTATGGAATAGGCAAATTTATCCTATCGATTGCATGAAAAATATGATCATTCAATCATTTGGTATCGTTTGTCATTTGTTATGTGAAAATGTTCTGCCCATGGGCGAACATAACCAATGTGCCTCCATCACGTGACTCTGTTTAGCCAATCACCAACCGGTATTTGACTAACCCATTTGATATAATCTACTGATCTGCACACTACATCTCCTAGGAAAAGAGATTTGAAAAGGGAAATAGGAAAGCAAGTGAAGTCACTAATCTTCAAAAAAAAAGCTACAAAGGTAAGCAAAAAGAGAATTAGGCTAATATCAACTCAGAGAGAAGCGTGAATGGTCCATTGTGAACAAAGAGGAGAGCTTGCTGCACATGCAAAACCAAAGATCTGCACATCATTACATCTTCACTTGTTTCTTAAAGGGGCATTCCAGACGATTTTCATAATTTCACATCATGTAGTACATAATCAACAGCTCCATGTATAGATTTGAGGGAATTTATTGCGGTCCTTGAGCAGAGAAATCAATACTCTGAAAACCAAAAACAAATTACAAATGTACACTGAAAAAAGATGACAAATGAGCCTCATATATTTCAGAAATGTAGCAATGCAATTCCTTTACAATGCTTAACAAGTTCACCTGTGCAGAATTTAAGCAGGCTTTTGTCTTTTGTTCTGATTCCTTGAGCCCTTCCACATGCATTCTTATAGTGAGGCTGCTATGTCATCATTCTTGTTCATTGTGATTTGTTATAAATTTTGAAAACATTCCTATTCTTCATTCCAATCACTACAAATTCTGAGACTCACTACCCAGTATAACCAATTTATAGTTGTCCACGTGTAAAAGTCTGAAAATCATCCGAAGGTCTCCTTTAAACCTCCATCCCCCCCCCCCCCCCATGGAATGCATTAACCCATGCCAATCTACATATTATCCTGTGTAAGCATCATTCTTATCACAAAAAGCAGCCTAGGCAGACACACATGCCAAATTGATTTGTGTGATTCTTTTACAGGTTGATTATTCAAAGAGCTCTGATCTGTCACGCCTTTGAAACATCTTTTCAAACTGACCTCCCCCTACACAGGACTTTACAGTACAAAATTTCTCTACATTATTATTTTCTTTTTAATCCTCAATGCATTTTCATAACATTGCTAATTTACTGTACTGTGTCCACATAACTTCAGTCCTAACATCTGTTTCTCCAAGCTTCCGAGCCATGAAAATCTTTTTTTTTACTCACTCTTCATTCTCGGAGTCCGGTGAGCCAGGAATAAAGTCCCTTTCTGCCTGGACTTCTTGCCAATCCTTTCCCGCCTCCAGGTAGTTGATGATGTAGAAGCGGTCATAGGCTTTGTTGTTGGGGTTCAGCCGCCGGTGCTGCTTCTTGCGCATGTGGTCCTTGAGGACGGTCTTGTCCCGAAAGGTCTTCTCGCAATAGAGGCACTGTAGGCTCTCCAACTTACTCTGCAGAAGATCCAGGAACTCATTCGCAAACACTGTCAAAAAGACAAGATGCAAGTGAGACTAATCATTTTACAAAGACATGGCAGCATTTGGAAATGACTCTGACTACACTGTCTGTAGAAAATATTACTCACTGGCTTGTATCATATTCTTTACAATCATACAAGCCTTGACATATTTCTATCAGCACGAAAAATAGTTCCCCCAATAAAGTCATTGATTTTACCAGAAATCAGAGCTGACCATCCATGAATTTTTGTTGTAGCTGGATTACTATAAATCCATCATATTTCATGGTGTTGTCCCTGTTCTTAGAAGCAGTCCACATGTTTTCAACAAGCTCTGCTATCATGAACATTCTTGAGAGAAGCTATGGTCAGGAATACTTGAATACCAGGCATCTTGTTGTGACATAAAAACTTATCAAAAGATAAATGATAAAAGTGTTCACTGAAGCAGGTAGCAAAGACATAGACATGTGCAGTAATTGTCTTCAGGGGAACAGATAGTTTATGACCAATTAAGCAAGGTTGGTAATGGGAAGTGATACAGGCTACCTTTGACTGAAAATAAACACCTTGTAAGTTCGAGCAGAATATCCATCAAACGGTATCGTCTCAAACATGGAAGCTGCTACCAGTATACTGCACATTGCTGAGTTAATCTTACCAATATTGTCAGGTTGACCAACATTGAAGTTGTGATCGAAGGCCATGTGATTGAAGAGCGGCGCTCGGTTGCCCTCGAAGTGCTCGCGACAGAAGAGGCACGACCTGGACAAGGAACTGTCGTCCCGCTCCCTCTGCTGGACGGCCAGCACGGCATCCAGACGCTCTCGCTGCAGACACTCGCGGATCTGACGGTCCTGACTCATGGATGGATCTAGGCTGTAGTGCTGGTCTGATGGAGAGATTCCAATGGCAGAAATTTTCAGCAAAAATCAAGTTCACATCTGATATGTAAAATTACAAAGGAAAAATGATGTTTGAAGCGAAGGCACTGCACAAGGTTTGCTGAAGGTTAACATATACTTTACTTTTTTTTTATATAACAATTTTATTGAATTCAGCCTTAGAAGACATTAATTAGATAAATCTTCTTACCATAATTTCAATTCTCGAAACACTTGACAACATGCAACAGTTGTATGCAAGTTGATTGGATAAGTAACATTTCATAACTTGTTTTTTGGGTTCATGCTTAATGGAACAATTAAAGATCAAATCTGTTTTAGATATGTGTGTGACTTTACTCACACAATGGCACACGTGAAGGGATGTACAAAAAGATCACCATTGCTCACCATAAAGATTTCAGGGAAGAAACGCGTGAAGAACTCAAGAGAAGAAAGTTGAAGAAAGTAATCAGTGACTTGTTATCATATATGCTGCAATTTTACATCTATAGAATTTTCAACCTGGCAATCTAAATCAATAATCATGTGAAATTACCATTCTCTGAATAGCTGCAAATCAACTTGTAATTCTCTTGAGAAAACTGCACCTGCCAGTATTCAGCATACCTGCAAAATAAAACATGTGTAAAACGCAGTCTCGGTAATGACACTGAAATACTAAACAAAGAAATTTACAACGACATCAAACAAAAAGAATTGGGGTAATAATTTTGGTTCATGGGAAATATATAGATAATATTCAGTAATCCATAATGGTATGCAAACTTCAATACATCATTCCTTGTAATAGTCTTCTATAGCTGCTCTGAACTATAGATAAATATAGTGTCCAGAATAGAATGTGCTACAGTTTTGATGTTAGATAAATGTCAATTCACATAAAAATTCACAAATGTACAAATGTAAAATGCTCATAGGTAAATAGAAATAATTCATATTCATCAATTTTGTTTAAACTTATCCAATCATCTAATTTGGGCCTTGAGAATTTGATTTCCCATATGGTTTTGTAACACAGGAATAAAAATAATAAATGACCCAAACCCAAAGCAAAGCTCTAAAACATGAATTTAAGAGGACATCACTGTTGTACTTGGCAGACTTTCCTTCAACACGTAATGAATGAGACACCTGAGTTTTCTTGTTTTCAATGCCACATTCAATTGTAAATACAGTGCACTCCTGTTATAACAAATACTGTTACAATGAAATTCTGGTTACAATGGGGTAAAAAATTCAAGCCCCAACATTCTCTGCTTTATACTTGTTATTCTTTACTTGTTCAGTTGAAACGAAATTTCGATATAATGAAAGAAAACTGCCAGTCCTGAGGACTTTGTTATAACGGGAGTCCACTGTATAGTGATACAAACGATCACTCACTTGTTAAGATTACATATCAAGTGGGGATCCTTTATGACCAGTTGATGTTCTTGAAGGAGATGTTGGTGGAAATCATCGGCATTATTTGGGAGACTGAACATCACATGACACAGCATACAAGTTTGAGAAGCGCCCTCATTCGTCACTCTGTCTACTAAGTCATTGGCATCACTCTGATGCTGTGTGCCATTTTCAGGAACTTCTGGGAATTGTAGGATTTCCGTGACATGGCTACCAGGATTGTCTGAAACACCAGCCATAGCAACACCACTGCTGTTCTCGCTGTAAAAGTAAATGCAAGGAGAAAATATTAAATGATAGTAATTATAACGATAAATTATACCTAAAATGTAACCCCGGGGGCACTGTAAATGTATGTGTTGGGGTCGCTGGTGCGGTTACCTAAAATTAAAAGCAAATGAGTAGACGTAGACTCCACAGCATGTAAACATGATAAATCAGTGGGGAGAGAAAGAGAGAGAGAGAGAGATACACAAAGAGAAAAGCAGAGGAAACACAGATAAAAAATAAAGTTATCTGATTGATATAACTACAGGCAGGTGAAGACAATAACAATGTAGGTGACTAACGTTGAGATATAAGAGCTCTTTGACTTTAATATCATTGTTAAAGAGGCTTAATGTAGTACTGGTAAAATACATACCTTACACTCACCTTACGGAATTTTCATTTTGCATTAAATTAAAAAAAAAATAAAAAATGTAAGGTCCATGGCCAGTATGGGAATATACCATTACCGCGCCGGTACATAATTATCTGAATACTTTGAACTATTTTGTTCCTGATATGAATCTCTTATAATGAAGTAGAAATCTCTAGACACGAAGCACAATAATTTCTTATTTAAATCACAAAATGAACAAACACTCTGCACTCGTCAACCGACGGCAAACTAATTTGATTTTGAATATGTGGGACTACAATTCACGAGTAGTTGCGTTACATCAACTCTAAAGGCGAGATAGTTTAGGGCTGTTCTTCCTAAATGAACAATGATGAAAAGAGCAATTCCATTTCATACTGTCATGTGGTCTTTCAGCTTTCAGTCATGTACAGTTGTAGATACACTCACCCTAGCTCAGCAGAGGCGAGGAGAGAATAATCATGATTCCCTGTCCACGCCACAGTACTTGTTCACTAGTCGAAGTCCATTCAACCCCGCCGCAGCGGCCGCATGTGTACGCCACACACACACACGTATCGATAGTACAGGGCCGGTCTAGCGGAACGGGTCGCGGACGAACGGGCGAGGCCAGGCAGGTAGGTAAGCCAGCAGCGCACCGCGCCCGGCGGTGCGGGGATCGGAGCGGGCCGTTTTGCATCAGATGGCAAGTTCAACGTGGCAGCATCAATGACAAGATATTCCCGGTAAGTTGTTGTTTTGAGGTGGTTTGTGTCGTCATTTCGGAAAGAGTTCCTTATGTCCCCCCACTAATTTGCACAAAATAAATAAATTACTTTTTTTAAAAGAACATAAACTCAATAAAGGTTATGCTAGGGTTATGTCTCAAAATAACTAGAGATCTAGGTCTCTACACGTCACAGCCCTGTCGCTGTACGTACAGCGACAGGGCTGTGTATAGTTGGTCTCAAAAGGAAGTCTTCCCATAAATGGCATAACCTTTGTAATTTAGTTTATTATCAGAAAAAAAAAGTAATTTATTTATTTTGTGCAAATAAGTGGGGGGGGGGGGGGGGGGACCATGGGCGTAAATCCCGGGGGGGATGGGGGGGATATATCCCCCCTGAAATGGAGGAGGGGGGGATGGCCTGTACAATCATCCCCCCTGAATTTTGAGGGGAAAAATGGAGGAAGCAGAAATGTGATTGTATCAATTTTGGCATATTGCATGACGTTTGTACGCCGGCCTTCAGACAGGTAACAGAGCTGAACAGTATTCTATCTTGCAGGAAAATGTATACATAATTTTCTCAAGCACTCGCTCGCTTCGCTCACTCGCGAAGAAAGTAACATTGACATACACTGTAAGGTATGGCTCAGACGTTGACAACGTCAATATAGGCTTACATGTAGGCCTAAACATGCTACGACGCGAGTAACTGGGGACCATCTGCAAAATATGTACGAAAACAAACAAACAAACATTAACAAAAACTATATCGCCATAATTGAACCCCCTCCATTTCCTGAATCATTCCTGAGAAACGACAGTGACTATGACTCAGTCAGGATACATCTATGGGCATACCCAGGGAAGATCAGGGGCGTCGAATCTATTGGGGGGGGGGGGCAAAGGGGCATTTGCCCCGCCCCTGCGGAAGTGTTTAGGCAGACAAATCATTTATCCCCTAAGCAATTCCCGAGATGAGGACAAATCTCGAACTTTCTTAATGGAAAATTGTCGAAAAATCGCCAGAACTCTGCACCAGATCGTTGTATCATAAACATGCAAAAGCTCCGCTATACAGGATCCCTTTTGATAAACTTTGTACAATTTTGACATTGACGTATAGTGTGCAGCAGATCTTTCACTTAACAAAAGCACCCTCATATGCAGAGGCGTCGATTGGGGGTGGGGGGGGGGGGGGATGGTTCCCCGATAAAATGGGACGAACAAAAGCGAAAAATATAGCTACAAACGGCAGTTTTTGGAGTGTAAAATGTCAAAATTTTCAAGCTCGCTCGCTCCGTTCGCTCGCAATTAAACCGCCTATGCCATTCTCAGGGTTCGAAATTGGCGATTGGTCCGCTGGCCATTGGCCACCCAAAATCACGTCGGACTAGCCAAAAATCATAAAATTCTGAAGTTACTAGTCCGTCTGGCTAGCCAAACATATTGCTTCAGTGTCAAAATTGATTCTAAGTAGTCCGCCTGGCTAGTTCAAAAAAAAGTTAAGTGCGACCCCTGATTCTCCTGATGTTGCTGACAGTGACTGACAGCAGTTGCGCCCAGTGCGCCCCCCTTAATTTCCAAAGGCGAAAAATTTATCTACAAACGGCAGTTTGAGGATTGTAAAATGTCAAAATTTTCAAGCTCGCTCATCCTCTCGCCTCGCTCGCTCGCAATTCATTAATCATTATTCCATTCTCCTGATGTTGAGCTGCCAGTAATCTGCCAGCAGTTTTCGCCCGGTGCGCCCCCCCTTAATTTCCAAAGCGAAAAAAATATAGCTACAAAACGGCAGTTTTTTTGGACTGTAAAATGTCAAAATTTTCAAGCTCGCTCGCTTCTGCTCGCTCGCATTTAATCATTATTCCATTCTCCTGATGTTGCCTGCCAGTAATTGCCAGCAGTTTTCGCGCACGCGATGTCGCCCCCTTAATTTCTCCAAAGTCGAAAGTATATAGCCTACATAACGGCAGTTTTTGGACTGTAAAATGTCAAAATTTTCAAGCTCACTCGCCTTCGCTCGCTCACATTTAATCATTATCTCCATTCTCCTGATGTTGCTGCCCAGTAATTTGCCAGCCAGTTTCCGCCCTATGCGCCCCCCTTAATTTCCAAAGCGAAAAATATAGCTACAAACGGCAGTTTTGCGGACTGTAAAATGTCAAAATTTTCAAGGCTCGCTCTCTAATCGCTCTCGCCATCGCATTTAATCATTATTCCATTCTCCTGATGTTGCTTGCCAGTAATTGCCAGCAGTTTCCGCCCGGTGCGCCCCCCTTAATTTCCAAAGCGAAAAATATAGCTACTAAACGGCAGTTTTGGGACTGTAAAATGTCAAAAATTTTCAAGCTCGCTCAGCTTTGCTCGCCTCGCATTTAATCATTATTCCATTCTCCTGATGTTGCTGCCAGTAATTGCCAGCAGTTTTAGCCCATGCGCCCCCCTTAATTTCCAAAGCGAAAAATATAGCTACAAACGGCAGTTTTGGGACTGTAAAATATCAAAATTTTCAAGCTCGCTCGCTTCGCTCGCTGGCATTTAATCGCTATGCCATTCTCCTGATGTTGCTACCAGTAATTGCCAGCAGTTTTCGCCCGGTGCGCCCCTGCCCCCTTAATTTCCAAAACGAAGAATATAGTTACAAACGGCAGTTTGGGGACTGTAAAACGTCAAAATTTTCAATGACATTGACGTATAGTGTGCAGCAGATCTTTCACTTAACAAAAGCACCCTCATATGCAGAGGCGTCGATGGGGGGGGGGGGGGGGGGATGGTTCCCCGATAAAATGGGACGAACAAAAGCGAAAAATATAGCTACAAACGGCAGTTTTTGGAGTGTAAAATGTCAAAATTTTCAAGCTCGCTCGCTCCGTTCGCTCGCATTAAACCGCTATGCCATTCTCCTGATGTTGCTGACAGTGACTGACAGCAGTTGCGCCCAGTGCGCCCCCCTTAATTTCCAAAGCGAAAAATTTATCTTTTTTATACAAACGGCAGTTTGAGGATTGTAAAATGTCAAAATTTTCAAGCTCGCTCTCCTCGCTCGCTCGCTCGCATTTAATCATTATTCCATTCTCCTGATGTTGCTGCCAGTAATTGCCAGCAGTTTTCGCCCGGTGCGCCCCCCTTAATTTCCAAAGCGAAAAATATAGCTACAAACGGCAGTTTTGGGACTGTAAAATGTCAAAATTTTCAAGCTCGCTCGCTTCGCTCGCTCGCATTTAATCATTATTCCATTCTCCTGATGTTGCTGCCAGTAATTGCCAGCAGTTTTAGCCCGTGCGCCCCCTTAATTTCCAAAGCGAAAAATATAGCTACAAACGGCAGTTTGGGGACTGTAAAATATCAAAATTTTCAAGCTCGCTCGCTTCGCTCGCTCGCATTTAATCGCTATGCCATTCTCCTGATGTTGCTACCAGTAATTGCCAGCAGTTTTCGCCCGGTGCGCCCCTGCCCCCTTAAAGGACAAGTTCACCTTCATAAACATAAGGATTGAGAGAATGCAACAATATTAGTAGACCACATCAGTGAAAGTTTGAGGAAATTGGACAATCGATGCAAAAGTTATGAACTTTTAAAATTTTTGTTTTGGAACCGCTGGATAAGGAGACTACTACAGCTTGTGAGTCATATGCGTACAACAGTATAAAGAAAATAAAAAGAAAATTCAACATATTTTCATTTTTTTCGCATAATAAAAGAGCACTTGACTTGCCTCTTTCTAAGGCAGGGGGAATAATATTACCCATAACATTTGTCGGTAACGAGTCGGGGGAATGTGTACTTTTTTCATAAGATTAAAATTTGTGAAATTCTCTTTATATTTTCCTTATATTGTTGTACGCATGTTTTTCACACACTGCAGTAGTCTTCTCATCCAGCGGTTACTGCACAAAAACTTCAAAAATTCATAACTTTTGAACGGATTGTCCGATTTTACTCAAACTTTCAATGATGTGTTCTACTAATATTGCTACATTCTCTCAATCCTTATGTTTATGAAGGTGAACTTGTCCTTTAATTTCCAAAGCGAAGAATATAGTTACAAACGGCAGTTTGGGGACTGTAAAATGTCAAAATTTTCAATGCAAAAAGATTTCACTGTGGGAGGGGGAAATCCCCCTACCATACCCTCCCCCCCCCCCCCTCGCTTGCTTCGCTCCCTCACATAACCGCTCCTCCTATGATCAAATCCTGTCTACGCCGGTGATAGGCCCCATTATTTAGTAGGCCTTCACAGTGATGTCGCACAGGCGGAGCAAGAGCTGAAATCCCACGATTTAGTCATTCAATAATATATTGTGAATATTTCATTTTCTTATTGTTTTTTTTAAGAAAAGAAAACAAAATTTTCACCAAAAGTGTGCACCAGATCGCTGAATTTCAGGTCTGAAAATGCAAAATCTTAGCGTGTGGTAGAGGGATACCCCCCCCCCATACCCTCCTTCCGTTCGGTCGTTCCCTCCCTCTCACAGGTATAAAAAAAAAAATGTTTTCATACTTTTAAGGTCTGATTTTCCGCCGAAAGTCATCTGACAAGCAAAAAAAAAAAAGCAACAGGAACAAAAAGTCTTCATATTTTTGCTGCCATTTTCCTCCCACTTTATATTTCATGCAAAAGATTGGGACATCCGATCCCTGTAAAGTGTGTGCGTGTGTGTGTGTGGGGGGGGGGGGGGGGGGGGCACCAAGCTTCCCCCCCC